>MU704445.1:4918-71765 GCA_026770625.1 Nicotiana glauca
TTTATATATTAAATATATCTAAAATTTCTATATATATAATGTCGGGTTGGTTTGGTTTCGGTTTGACTTTCTTTAGTTAAAACCAAACCAAACCAATTATGGTCGGGTTTTTTCTTCCAATACCAAACCAAATCAAACCAAACCATGATCGAATTTTTTTTTCCAGTTTGACTCGAATTATCGGGTTGGTGCGGTTTGACGGTTTCCTTTGTATACCCCTAGTTTCTTCTTATCATAACGGGGCTTTCGTGGCCCAGCTTACAAGTTGTATCAACCCACTGTACAAGCAGAGTAGATGATCGATGGTAAACGTGCATGAATTGATTTTGTTCACAAAGAATGGGAGGAGGATCATGATCCTCCATACCGATGGGTGGATTTGGTTGAGGCATACGTTGTACCTTCTATAGAAGTCCAAGATGACCGGGTCCACCGGGCCCAATATAAAGGGATAAGTGTAAACACTTAGATATCCCTCGAAATGGGTAATAATGTCCTCGTCAGGCTCGGGAATCACTATGTCCTTATCTATTCAGCGGGCAGTCCTTTCGAACCACCAGAAAAATGGCCTTAATAATGGAGCAGATATACCGTGACACCGCTTCACATCGACCTTGAATTGAAGAGGGCTTTTCGACCTTGAAGTCGTCATTAATCGAACACCCCTTTGGGATAACTCAATGCGTAAAGAAAATGAGCTTGGCCGATATGTGATGATAAGCTCGAATAAGGACTTGTGGTCCAAAAATTAAAGAGAAACCATTTATATGGGTTTATGAGTTTAGCATTCTAAGCATTTTAAGTTACTGAGTTCTAAATTATTAATTAGATGTATAACTAATTAATAATTTTTACAAGAAAAATACAAAAATTAAACCAAAGCTACTGGATTCACCGAACTCGGAGCCACAATGCTGGCTCCGCCCCTGTTGATATGCTAAATGCAAAATAAAAAAAAAAGATTATCCTTGCACACATCAGTAGCGTACGTAGGATTATATTCTTCTAATGTCGACCTATTATCATAACTTAACAACAACGACAATAACGACTCAGTAAAATCCCACTGAAAATCTTTGTCATGATGTGCAAGGACCTATTATCATAAGTCAATTTGTAATAAACTGATGAAAGTAAGACCGTAAGATTTTATTTCTTGTGTAATGAATTAATGGTTTCTTTATACTATGTTTTTAAGCGGTATATTGTCTAAGGGCCTGTTTGGATTAGCTTATTATAAGTGTTTTTAAGCCAAAATTACTTTTACGTCATTTTGTAGTATTTGAATAAAGTTAAAAAGTACTTTTAAGCACTTGATTTTAAGCTAAAATCATGACAAAAAAAAAAAAAAAACCCAAAAACCAAAAGCTAAAGTTCCCAACTTATAGCTTATGATAAAAATTAATAGATTTAATTTTTAAAGTTCATAGCACTAGTAATTCATTTTATTATGAACACCTTCTTGTTTTGGTTTAGTTTGAGTGCTAGCTATTACTTGAAATGGCCACCTAATCAGCTTGTAGGTTTAATTCTAACTGTACCCCTTTCCCCTAAACTCTCCGATAATATAAAAGAATAGAAAGATCTTTGAGTAACAATAACAATAACAACAAAAAACTCAGTAAATTTTCATAAGTAGGGTTAGGAGAGCATAGTGTGTCAGCAGATCTTACCCGTACCTTAATAGAACAGAGAGAAGTTGTTTTCGATATACTCTCGGCTAAAAAAAAGATGAAAAGAAGCAATAACAACAACAAGATATTAAAAAAATCAAAGTGAAAGATAGCAATCAAACAGTAGGTAAAAATAGCAATCTAAAAATAAAAAGATACCACACTAACACTAATACTACCGGTATTAAAAAAAAATGACAGATTACCTACTAATCTTCTATCCCGATTTCCGGCCTCTACAACATCCTATCAAGGGTCATGTTCTCGGTAAGCTTAAGCTGCGCCATATCCTACCTAGTCACTTCTCCCAAACTTCTTTGACCTATCTCTACCTCTCCTCATACCCACCAAGTCCAACCTCTCACACCTCTTAACTGGGATATCTGTGCTTCTGTTTTTCGATCACATGCTGAACCATCTCAGCCTCGCCTCCCGTATTCTCCACGGGGTCCCTCCCACATTTTTCTAAATATCTTCATTCCTAATTCGCCTTCGAGTAAGACAAACCTGATTAATCCTAAATAAATTTTGTGGAGAACTTATGTAATGGTACCTGCCTAGCTAGCTAGTATAATTATTGTAGTTATCCTAGAGTTTGAAGTGTTGTTATCCTAGAATTTGAATTCAATTATCAAGTGATAGGATGAGATAGTTTAAACTCTATCACCTTGAGAGTTTGAGCATAACTGCTCAACTTTTTAAAGTCTTCCGTTAATGATAAACGAAATTTTTTCCTGTACTTTGCAAATTATTACAGCTTCTATAAACTATCCTATCACTTGAACTTTGACTTCAAATTCTAGTGTAACTATACACTTCAAACTCTAGATTAATTACAACAATTTATAAGAGAAAGAAGGTCACGTCTGACTTTTTCAACAAGAATTTTGCTTTGATTCAAGAATGGAAAGTAGAGTAAGTCTAGTTTTAGGCTCCAATTTAACAAATGAATGTACACACTTTTCTTATGGGAGAAATTAAAAATAGCCAGATTTACAAGTGGTTGTTCAAAAATAGTCCAGTTTCAAAAGTAATCGAAATTTAGCCACTTTTCATATAAAGATAAATTTGAAACACTGTTCAAAATCCGAAAAAATACTCCAGCATAATATACTGTAGTTTGGAGCACCGGTGCTCCAGTCTCCAGTATATTATACTGGAGCCAGCAAAGTATACCGATCCAGCATAATATGCTAGAAATTCATACACAGGTGCACCGAACTCCAGTATATTATGCTGGACCGGTCTCTGTTGCAGCAAAATAATGGCTATTTTTCATTAACTTGGTAAACGCTAGCTATTTTAGATTGACTAATCCGAAAATTGGCTAGGCCGTGCTATTTTTACTTTTCTTATTATTCCATTAACAAAAAGAATGACATATTTCTACTATTAAAAATGATTCAATTTTAAACTCTTCTTTTTACCTATTTTATCCTTAACGAGAAGTTTTTATAATCATACAAATATCATAGTCCCATAAAACTTTTACCCTCTAATCTTCCAAAAGTTTTTTTTCCTCCGTATAAGTCAAAATAGTCTATCTAAAATGAAATGGAGGGAGTATATACTACTTTTCTTCACTACATCCCACGCAGTAATATTTTCAATAATTCACAGTCAGTTGAGTAAATTAAATAATAGAGACGATGATGACGATATCAACAACTAACCTACTAAATGACCCTTTCTCTAACATAAGACTCAACTCCTCATTTAATTCATCTAAAGTACGTGGCTACATCAGCATGACCACCCATTTTAAATCTTTTGTCTATTTATACCCTTTTTAGATACATATACACATACACTCCAAACACAAAAAAAAACAAACTTTTCTTTTCTTGAGAAAACCAAAAAAAAATTAATTTTGATTTCATAGTTTTTTTTGTTTACCACAATGCCTCGACCAAGATGGAGTCCAACACCACAACAGCTGATGATTTTACAAGATTTGTATAGAAAAGGGTTGAGAAATCCAACTTCTTCTCAAGTACAAAAGATCACAGCTCACCTTTCTCTTTTTGGAAAGATTCAATGCAAGAATGTTTTTTATTGGTTTCAAAATCACAAAGCTAGAGACAGGCAAAAGCTAAGAAAACAGCTGCTTCACCAAATAGAGAAAAACCCTACTGAAGATAATGATAATACTCAATTACCTCTGGTCATCAACAACACCAACCGCAACGACGTCGTTCAGTTCGTTGAGAATAATTATCCTTCTTTTCTTCCTAATGTCCATACACTTTACCCTCACTCTCCTACTATACTTCTTCACCAGGTATATATATTCATGTGTATAGTATAATGTATGCATTACTTCTACGTACGGTCATAATCGGGACACCAATTTGACTTACGTACACTGACAGCGTAAATAATTTTTACACTATCAGTATATTTAACATGTTACAGAAGGTTACGTGCCTTATTTCTAGGTTATTACCCACTTATTATAGACTGTTATCTCATGTTCTCTAAGACATAAATAAGTAGATAAAATGTGCTCTCACTAATAGTTTAAATTTTAAGATGAGATTGTTACACAATTAACATGGTACTAAAGCAGAAGGAAAGGGTTCTTGGGTTCAATTTTCATGCACTTGGCTCATGAAACAAAGTCAAGCCCACACATGACGGTGTTTATTGAAAACAAAATTAAATAAATAAAAATGTGTTATTATCACTAATAGTTTAAACTTCTAAATGAGATGGTTGTCACACAATTAAACTCTAATTATTTTTCAAGTGCGTGATAGTGTAAGTTATATTATACAGTATTATCATGCATACAAGTTAAACTCAAATATTTTATAATTTCCATAATTTATACCCCTAATTAGAACCTTTCTCATTTCTCCTTTCTGTACATTGTAGGCTGAAGGAAAAGAGACATCGTCAGCTCAAATGATGAACAACGTGGGCAATGTGGATCTTCCTTTACCAGAGAATGACATGATGAGAAGGAACGTTCAAGGTTGGGTTTTGATGATGACAGAGAATATGGGTCAAAATTCTATTCCCTGTTGCAGCAACGTCAGACCTCTCGAAACCCTACAACTCTTCCCAGTCAAAGCAACTGGAGTTAAGGAGTAGGGTCTTTGAGGTTACGTAAAAACTTACTCCCATCCGATGTTTACACCAATCTAATGATAACATGAACCATGTGTGCAAATATCGGATGTGAGTAAGTTTTTACCGCCCCTTGAGCATTACTTCATACTATTGTTTCTTCCTAATCTGTGTGATAGTAATAAGTTTCTAGCATTAGAATAGCAACTATTTCCTCTGAAAAGTGTACTCTAATTGACTTCTTGAGTCGTTGGCTACTATTATTGTGTAATGTCCATAGATTTGTAAAATATCTGACCATTCTAGTAATCAAGCTTCTAATATATTGATGGCTGGGGGACACTGTGGTTTTACACATATTTTGTAGTTTAACTTTTCTATGCTAACAATGCAAGAGAATTTTCCATAGTTATCAATTCACCTAAAAAATAATTACATAACAAGTGATACATTATTTACTCAGTTAGAAAATCAGGTTAGCTGTGATAATAGGTTAAGACTTAAGATACACTAATAGTGTCAAAATTCTTTATACTGTATATAAGTTAAGAGTTTAAATTAATTAGTACTATGTAGTATGCTAAAAATATCTGCACAATCAGTGTAGGTTGCTCGTTTATTATTACCTCCGGTCCAAAATAAGTGATTTTTTAGCTTTTTTTGTGGTCCAAATTAAGTGATTTTTTTAGATTTCAAAAATGAATTAATTATTTTTTCCTACATTGTCCTTGGAGTAAATAGTGTTGGAATATGTGTTAGGAGTGTTTATGTGAGATAGCAAAGGTTAATATGGTCAATTCTATTGTTAATTAATACTAAAAAGTGAATTTCTTAATCCGTGTAAAAATATAAATAAAAAAAAAAAAGAACATTTATTTTGATCCCGAGGGAGTACTTAAATCTGGTAAAACTGTCACTTGTTTTAGATGTGTTGAAATCGATGTGTATGTAAGCGAAGCCGCCAAACTGGAAGGACATTACAAGTCAAAGCAACGCACGTGTGCTCACACGAGTCGTACTACTTAAGTCTCTCTCTCAATTACATGAACATATGATTGAAATCCTTTAAAATTAAGTAAAGTCACTAAATATGAAATAGTTAATTTAAATAGAATTTGTGAAAGCAATGACGCAGGAGTTGAGAATAATAAATATTTTAATCATATTATATCTTCTACATCTAAAATGCCTATCGAGAAAAATGATTATTGGCTTTACCCGGAAAAAAAATAATAAAAGAAACGCACTTCGATGCACGGAATATTCAGCGTTAATTCACGTATGGTATGAGGGATGACCGTACTAGGGTGTGATGTAAAGAGAGAAAAACAAAAAATATTGGTTGCAACAGGCAAGTGTAGGGGATTTTTTCATTCGTATACACTATTAAAATCTTTATTACCCTAAATATTTATATTTTATAAATTACCCTACCTACACAAATTTTGTTTACAAAATATTTACATTTCACCTTAAAAGGCTCACAATCTATTATTAGTGCCTTCAATTAAAGGATTTAATTGCACCATTTTTCTTTTTTCCTCTCTTTTCTTCCCTCTTCTCTCCAGATTCTCTCTTTTTCCCCGTATCTTGTTCTTGATCTTCTATTGGCTTTTTAACTTTCAAATCGACCCCGTCTACATGGTTAAACATTAAAGATTTCAATTTTTTTTCGTTTTTCTTTTTGAACGGTTTCAGCATTCTCTTGTATAAAGACTTGTATCTTTTCAAAGGGTTCCTCACTAGCAAAACATTACAGTCGAATTACAAGGGTTCCTCACTAGCAAAACTCAACTAACATAACTCCAGAACTACTGGAGTGTTAACTTGAAACAATACAATTAAAGTGATTCCTTTAACTAATTGCTGCATTAGCGGTTCCAACTACTCCTCCGATCCGCTTTAATTGATTTTTTATGGTATATAATATTAGATTATTTTAGATATCAAGAACGAATTAACTTTTTTTTCTTCCAAAGATACCTTTGAGGTAAAGAGCTTAGGAATATTTATTATATTTTTAATGAACAAATTAATATTAGTTTGATCAATTTTATTGTTAATTAATGCTAAAAGGCGGGAGAAATTAAAAAATAGCCAGATTTACAAGTGGTCATTCAAAAATAGCCACAGTTTCAAAAGTAATCAAAATTTGACAACTTTTCATATAAAGATAAATCTGAGCGAAAGCACTGTTCAAAATTCGGAAAATACTCCAGTATAATATACTGAAAGTTCATACACAGATGCTCAAATCTCTAGTATATTATGCTTGAACTTTCTGCGTGTTGGAGTTCCAGCATAATATGCTAGAAGTTCATACATACGTGCACCAATCTTCAATATATTATGTTGGAACTTTTTGTGTTTAAACAAAATAATAATTATTTTTCAATGCCCCGTTTAAAAACTGCCTAACCCGTGATAATTGGATTTCTTAATATATATAAAAACAATCAGGTAAATCGAAGGGAGTCCTCTGCAGGACAAGCAGAGTAGCCGACAAGGACATCATATCGTGGTTAAAAATAATTGATCAAATGGATTTCAACGGGTCTTGACTTGAAAAGTATGAAGACTTGTGCCAAATAGAGTTATGGAAACGAATTCTGTCTTTTTTGTTGTCCTTATCGACAGTTGTGGGGTTTTTGTTCACGAATTTTATGCCCTACTAGGCTACTACGATTATTTTGAAGAGTCCGGAACCAACTCAAAGCATCAAAATGGGTAAAAAAAAATAATTATTGACCTTTTTGTGTATAGCAGATGAATAACATGCGCTAATACTTTAATTAATACTATTATTTAATTTACAGACAATGTGATGGATCCTCCGTCAGTGCATCCTCGACCTGCTGTTCTAGAGCTACTGTTGCTCCAGGGTGGCCATAGGCCTTCACACATATGGGATGGACAGTTGCTGTCCCAAATCTTCCATACCAGACGTATAGACGATCTTTGGGAGTTCATTATTTAGGGATCACCCACTTCATCCCTGTACAGTTACATGCCTTGAGTGGACAGGCTTTTACCGAATTATAGAGATCGGCCAATTGCAAGTCGACTGGCCCCTGATCACGGCTATGATAGAGCGGTGGCGATCAGAGACTCACACATTTCATCTACCTATTAACGAGGCTACCATCACGCTAGATGATGTGGAGGTTCTATTCGGATTACCCGTTGATGTTATTGTTTTCAGCTACCAGCAGGCTCTTAGGGATTATACGAGAGGACTATCTACATATGTTGTAGAGGCTCACCGATTTTCAGCCTCCGACTCCGGAGCCAACTGCTATGAGTGGTGCTAATCGATTGCATCTGTCTCCTATTAGGCAACTTCTGGTGGTGCCGCACGTGGAGATTACTGATGACTCACCAGTAGAGGCTAGTGAGCGACAGACGAGGCTGTTGTTGTTGATGCTATTTGGTGGTATTCTTTTCTTGAACACTTCGAAAAACTTTGATAGCTTGCGATTTTTGCATCATCTTGAGCAACTGCTTGAATGACCTACGTACAGCTAGGGTGGAGCTGCTCTAGCCTACCTTTATAGGTAGTTGTGCAAGGCATCCATAGGTACCGTGAGAGCCGTTACTAGTTTTATTCCGCCGCTGCAGGTGATAATATTATCAATTCTTTTAATGATTTTAATAGAGATAGTACAAAATCGCTAAATTTTATGTCCACAATCAATATTAGGTTTGGGTCTGGGAGCGGTTCTTGTATATCCAACCCCCTCTACCACCGATAGCTCCAGATGCACCACATCCACCATTTCTACCATTTACTAGGAGGTGGGTAGATAGGCGATGCCGAGCCCGCGTGGTCGAGGCTCGACATCATCTCCCTTATTACAGGGATTTGTTGGATATACTTCAAGGCGCTCAGGTAAATATATGACTAAGTTCATTTGATAATGCTTGATATGTCTTGCGTTTACTCACGATGTTTGCGTTTAATAAATAGTTCATATGGAGGCCATACATCGACGAGCTTATCGCTGGATTTCTAAATTATTACTTCAGCGATCGAGCTATGTGGATGTGTTCAGTCCCACTTATATTCTCGATATAGTCGAGCATCATGCCACCGATATATTCCTTCGACAGTTTGGTCGACGCCGGTTTATACCTATTCCCCCAGTTGGCATTCCACACATTACGAGCAAGATAATGACATCAAGGCCGACCAGACATACTTGGCCTGGCTAGAGGATTGGGATCAAAGATATGGCCTAATTCTACCATACCCTCTATATGACTGTGTTGATAGGGAGCATGAGTACATGGTTTGGTATCGCCGTGTTATTCTCCTTTTGATCGGGAATCCCATTCATCACGATGGTGGTCGGTACGTTCCATACGCCGTGAGGCATGAGGCCCTGGTATGTTATTTGATATACTTACTTATCATATTACATTACTTTAACATCCTTCCTTAATTACTATGTTACATGATATGCAGACTATTGTCTTTCACCATTTCTACCAGTTGGGACTAGAGACACTAGAATATGTAGGTGACAGAGCGTCAGTTATGCAAGTGTTTGGTCCTCAGGTTGCTGATCTTTCTCCTTAAACATTGAGAGTTGCCCGATAGGATGCGCAGTTAGGTCACGAAGCTGCATATGTGCCGCCTGAGGAGTACCATCATGGGCCACACGTGGCCCCAGTACGTGGTAGACGTGGTAGGCGTAGCCAAAAAGGAAGGGGTGGCCCATCTGGCCGTGGTGGTCGGCGAGGACAAGGTCTACAGCAAGGGGCGTTTAGGCATACATGGAGGATATTGAAGATGATCGGTCGCATGACAACCTTGAGCCACATGATGCTCCTCATGATATGCCGTCATTCAGCCTTCAGATATCACCAGGGACTTCACAGTTGACCCCGTAAGTGTCACGATCCATTTTTTGAGTAAGCCATGACCGACACCTAATCTCTAAACTTGATGGAGTGAACCATATGTGCTTATCAAATTTATTATGACTTTAAACTTCATGTGCTACAAGGCAATACTTTAATCAAATGCTTTTTATTAATTTGAATATCTGAAATAAATCAACTCCAAAACTTTATTCGAAGTAACTACTGAAATACTGCAAAGTTATTATCAAAAGCATCTAAATATTTACCACTGACTGTGTTTATGAAACCTCTACTGATAAACTGATGCACTGTGTAGGACATAAGATTTATTGTCTAGTTATCAATTTAAATAAAGAAATATCTAAGTAATGATGACTCAAAGGAATACTCCACAAACAAAAGTGGAGCTCACGCTCACCAATAAAACTAGAAGTGAGGTAAGTCCTAACATGTAGCCTGCTTGCCTGCAAAATCGGTTCCTACATTGTACCACAGACCAATGCAGGTTCCTAAAAGAGAACGTCAGTAACATCCATTATACTTAGTGAGTCTTAATGACCCCCCACCAAAGCAGAGAACGAGACTTAATAAAACTTACACTACAAGCAAAGATTCTAAATGCATGGAAACATAAATCTTCTAATAACAATTATAAAATAATTGCGTAACAACAGTTTATGAATATTCTAAAATAAATTCTTTTCTTTTTCTTTCTTATAAAAAAATACTTCACTTTATGGTTCGGGAGTTTCAACTATCCTGACTTATTTCTGTCTTAGTCATCGTGCGATCGGTACGGGTTCGATCCCAACCTGATCGAATAGGCTCAATCCATGAGGTGCCACTCGCTTCATGGTTCTCAACTCTCATGTATGATACCTTAGCCTGGATAGGCAAATTCTTAGCAACGAGACCATCCACTCATGTGCTCCTTACTTTGGTACAAGTAGTTTCATGATGTCAAAGCCTTGGTCAGGACCCTCGGCCTAGACGATGACTCCTTCTCAGAATATAGGATACTCCCAAAAATACTTTAGTAATTAACGTTTATGTGTGGCCTCGCTAGGGTCTAAATCAACTACGCAACTTTCTTGACCATTCAAGTCTAAATCTTTTCTGGAACAACCTATACATACTCATAATGATATTTTTAAATGTAAATCATGGCATAAGCATGACATACACATTCAAAAGTATTTCTAAAGGTTCTTGCTTTTTCATGAATTTTCAATATGAAAACGGCATATAAGAATAACAAAAGATTTTAAAAATTTATGCACATATATCAGAATAAATTACCAAAATTTTAGCTAGAACAATTCTAAGTTAATAAGTCCTCACTCTCTCTAATTAAGTACATATTAACTTTTTCAAGAAATTCATTAAACACCTTGTATGCGTGCTTTTTGTGAGTCAAAACACTTTAGTAAAAGATTATATCAACTCACCTCAAAATTCCTCGAGCTAATACGTAGGATCCAGTCTAATTTATACCCGTCAACAATCGATTATACAACAACAGTGCATTTTAATTAATTTTAAAGTTTCACACTTAAATATTGAACTTACTGTCGATACAAAGAAAGAAGGGAATTAACTATCCAAACCCACCATTATTGTAGGACTATTGACAATAGAAAATTCTATATACCTAAGTTCAAGAACTAATGATTTATAAGGAGATCTAGAACTCCCCGTTGACTACGTGAGTATTTTGCTGGGAGCCTCTGTTTCTTGCTACTTAAAATTATGCTTCGTTGTTGTTCTATTTCATATAAGGAGGCTTTAAGCCTTTTTACTTACAACAACCCACTTTATGGGGTCTGGGTCTAATTCTCCCCCTTTTTGAATTAACTTTTATTTAATGATACTCACTTCTAATAACTAATAATATTAACTTTATTAATATTTCCTATTTGTATATTCAATTTGTAACGACCCGACCAGTCGTTTTATAACTTTTAGCCCTTTTTCTCCATTTTTGCTTCTTTATTCTTGTTCAGCTATATTATGTGGTATCAGGTTGGTTGGTTCGAGTTCGAAGTGGTTTTGTGGAGAAATGAGACACTTAGTCTCTTAAGTTGGCCATTTAGTTAGGAAAAGTCAACCGGAAGTTGACTTGTGAGTAAACAATCTCAGAATTTGGTTTTTATGATTCAGATAGCTTTGTGAGCTGATTTGGGACTGAGGGGAATGTTCGAATCTAATTTGGAGGTACGTGGTAGATTTAAGCTTGAACTGGCAAAATTGGAATTTTGGTGCTTTCGTGTTGGTAGTGAAAATTTTGATATCGGGGTTGGAATGAAATTCCGAAAGTTGGAGTAGGTCCGTGGTGTCATTTGGGACGTGTGTGTGAAATTTTAGGTCATTCGGACGAGGTTTGATAGACTTTTTGATCGAATTCAGAATTTGGAAGTTATTGGAATCCTCAGGCTTGAATCTGAGGGTGATTTGATGTTTTGATGTTGTTTTGAGCTTTCTGAAGGTCAGATCAAGTTTGAATGATGTTATGTGACTTGTCAGTTGTTTGGTTGATGTCCCGAGTGCATCAGGATGGTTTTGAGTGGTTGACGGGAAGTTTGAAATTTTAGTTGTGCTGCAGATTTTGTTGTTCATGTTATTTCCGCACCTGCGGATTGGGGACCGCAGGTGCTAGTTTCGTATAAGCGGTTATGTAGCGCATGTGCGCAAAAGGGGTCACAGGTGAGGTTTGGTCCCTTTATCTGCTATGACCGCAGGTGCGGTCAGGCAACCGCAGAAGTGGAAATGCCTTTTAATGAAATTTCGGCAGAAGAGGAGGATTTTGCGCAGATGCGGCTATGCAGATGCATAATGGGGACCGCAGATGTGGAAGTGCAGGGCAGAGTGTATATAAAGGCTCCTTTGCGAATTTTTGGTCATTTTCACCATTTTTGGCCGGGATTGGAGCTTTGGACAGTAATTTTCAAGAGGAATCAATGACTTTCAACGGGGTAAGTTAATTGGACCTTATTATTTGTGTTTATGATGATATTTCCATTGTTTAATCATGGAATTAGTGGGATTTTAAGCCTTAATGGAGGATTAGGGCTTGAGTTTTGGAGAGCTTTGAGGGGCCATTTGAGGTCCGAATTTGATGTTCTTGGCATGTGTAGACCCGTGGGAGGATAAGGATTTTAGTGATGTGATTTTTATCGGAATCCGAGCGTGGGCGTGGGGGTCGGGTTTGATTCATTTCGGGATTTGTGATGTAATTTGATTATTTTCGCGTGGGCTTTGTTCCCTTAGCATATATTGATGTTATGGTTCTGATTTTGGTTAGATTTGGGGCATTTGGAGGCCGAATCGAGAGGCAAGGGCATCGCGAGCTTGAGTTTGGCTTGGCTTGAGGTAAGTAATGCTTCCAAACTTGGTTATGAGGGTTCAAAACCCTAAACTATGTGTTTCATGATTATTATGAAGGTGATGCTATGCCAAGTGATGGGTGTATGGCCGTGCACCGTGGGAAACGCGGCCTAGAACATTCCAGAACACCGCTTAGTGGTTTTTCCTTACCAGTATCTGTGTTGTAATTATGTGATTTAGTTGATGAGCTTAAATCATGCTGATTATCATGTTAAGGCTTCACGCTAATATTATGGATTCTCAAAAGTTCGTTTCCTGCTGTCATATCGTTTATTTTATTGACATTCGATACTCAGTCCTTTTCATGCATATTATATCATGTCTCAGTCTCGATTATTACTATCTGCCACATCTTATTGTTGTCCGGGATAGTATCATAACACTTGGAGCCTGTGCGTGAGACTGGTGAGTTATGGCTGAGTGAGGCCAAGAGCCTGCTATTGAGTGATGGTATGAGATTGGGATGCACACCGCAGTGGGATATAGAATTGTAAGCATGTCTATTTTTCCTGTTCAGTTATATGTTATTACCTATTGAGGTTTGATTTGTCACTACCTGTCAGTCCATAGGTCAGACTTGTTACATACTGAGTTGGTGTACTTATGTTACGCCCTGTACCTTGTGTGCAGATCCAGGTGTCTCGGGTCACGGTAGCGGCTGCTGATTATAATGTACGGACTTTCACCCGGAGATTGCGAGGTGGCTGCTTGGCGACCGCAGTTCCGCCTTCTCCTTCCCTATCTTCCTCTAGTTTTACTTATTGGATGTATTTCGACTATTCTAGTCTTATTATTTCAAACAGTTGTAGTAGTTTTTGCTCATGACTAGTGACACCCGAGGTCGAACATGTATTTCTTTCCGTTGGATTTGATTTCTATTTTTTTTATCTTATTGGATTTATGTTTAGAATATGATTTTTTTTCTTAAGTCTTTAATTGGAAAGCAAAGTGAATGGGAAATAGTTGGTGTTAGGACGTGATTTTTGCCCTATGTGAAATACTCATACAAATTAAAGAAATAGATTTTTTTTCAATTGTTTGCAATTTTATAGGATTTTTGTAGGAATTTTTGTTAAATTGTTTGCATTTCTATGCATGTTTACTTTTATTAAAATCATAAAAAATATAAAAAATACCATGCATTGTATTTAGAATTTATGTTTACATTTTAGGATTAATTAATTAATTAGTTATTTTATTAAAAATGAAAATCGCAAAAATGACTCACTTTTACATTCTTAGCTTTTAAATTATGGATTATTAATTTTTCTCTTTTAATTTAGTATTAACATGTTTTTATAAATATTATAGTTATATAATTAGGTTAATTATATAATTTAAATTAATTTAGAAAATTAACTTAGGTTTTTAATTAATTAAAAGAAAAAGAAAAAGGAAAAAGAAAACATGAGCAAAAAAGAAAGGGTAATTGATTAAAAGAAGCATGTTAAGACTTGAAATTGGGCCAGGCTAGACCCAAATTTTCTCCGATCCATGCCCAAACCAAGCACCCGGTCCAGCTTCCCCACTAAAGCCAAACGATACAATTTGTTAACCCTCAAATCCCTTCCATTGATCTCTTTTGATCGAATGGATGGGAACTAACCTTCCATTTGATACAAGACTGTCTTGACCGGTCACCCCCCCTCCCATTTCGTCTCCCTCACCAAACCCTAGCTAATCTAGATGTATCTGAAACCTTTTACCTCTCTCAACCACCGGCCGGCGGCAAAACCTCAATCAACCCCAAGTTTACACCATATAATCACCAGGCCTCCCCAAACTCAAAATCCCCAACAATTTCCGCAAATAATCCTTGGAACTCATCGAATCTAGGATCTAGAGGTTTGACCTAGTCTGCGTTTTGGGATTTTTTGAAGTTTTTTGCTCGTTTTGGCTGGAAGTTTGCCCAAATAGGTTACTCTCGATTGGAGTAGTCATTTGGGTCAGCTTCAAGCCTTTTCGAAGCATCCTGAGCCTAGCCGGTCTCTCGCCTTTGTTTTCTTGGTCGTTTTGCTAATTCAATTGGTAAATTCTTGACCTCTACTCATTGTTTCTATTTTTATTTTGTTTTTGTTTTCTCTTCCATTTTTCTTTCTTTCTTTCTCTTCTTCTCAATTAGTTCTTGTTTGCATGATAGTTTAGAACGCTTATCAAGCGGATTTTATTCATTTTCTTTAATAAATCAGTTGTTAAAACATTGTTAGCATGCTTAAGTTCATGGTTAATTACAATTTGCTTTAGGGTAATCTAGATTGAGCTTAATTATCTATTTTAGGATAATTCAAATAAGCTAGTTAGTTAACTGTTGGCCGGAATCTATTTTAGGATAATCTTAATCGGGCGTGTTTGTTAGTTAATTAGTTCCAGAATGTTAACATGTTTTGCTAGGATAGTTTGCACCATTTTTTTCCATTTTACTTGAATGTTTGATTTTGATGATGGCTGGATAAAATTGTGTTCACCCTAGCCCTGAGTTAAGTATTACACTTGGGCTTATTTGAGGCCACTTAGGCCTGGTGGCCAGGGCAATTGATCCAAAACTGAAGGGGAAGGTTTTAGAAAGCGTACAACTGCCTAGGCTTGGTGAAAAGAGCATATGGAAATATCTCAATATGGACAGCTGTCCCAGAGCTGCCCAGTTTTTGTTATAAAAAGATTCTTTTCCCTGAAAGCTGGATTTAAAAAAAAACTAATAGACTTAAAAACAGGTTCTAAAAATTAAAAAAAGGAAATTGGGGAGGGGTAATAGGAAAGGAATAAAATAAAGTTCTGCTGCCCTAAATCCCTTCTATAAGTAGCTCGTTTTCCTGATTTCTAAAGTAGAGGTCTAGGATACGAAAAAGAGAAAACGGCCGAAGATCTCTGGAAAAAAAAACTACTCTAGCCTTGAACTTGATTTCTTTTTTGGTTAAAAAGTTTGTTGGTCTTTCTGGGGATTTTCTGGTTTTCTAAGCTGAAATATGACTGGATATTGATGATGTTTGAGTTGGTTATCACTGATGTTCCTTGTTGCCGAACCTGTTATTTTCCTTGCTTCCATAAGCTGATTTTCAAATCTATTTTGGTTAATTTTGCTGAAACAGGTATGTATTGCCGAACATCTTATTGGCCATTAAGTCATATACATGAAGCCTTGGATTAGGGGTGTTCATCAAAATTCGAAAACCCGAACCAAACCGAAAATTAAACCAAATCGACCAAAAAAAGCTATATTTTTTGTTTGGTTTGGTTTTGGTTTTGAAATTTAAAAACCAATCAAATTTGGTTTGGTTTTGGTTTTAATTAAAAAAATTGAACCAAACCGAATATAGGAGTAGCTATTTTAAATTTATTGTTACACCTATATATATGTATACTTTTATACAATATTTTAAATTTTTTTAAAGCAAATATTAATTGTTTGCACTTTAGTACAATTCTTTACCTTTACATTCTAGTTTAATTGGTATTTTTTTAAGTGTAAAAATCTATTTCATGTTAAAAATAATATATTATTAATTGAGTCCTTAAGTTATTCATCACTATTTGATTCAATTATTATCATTATATCTTGGTGAAAAATAGATTTCTCAAAGGCCAATTGATTTGATTGTGTCACGTTGAAAATATGGTCGCATAAATGTATGATTGGTAGTATATGTCTTATATTTAATAAATAACTGATAAATAACCGAAGAAACCGACATAAACCGAATCGAGAAAAAACCAACTTAATTGATTTGGTTTGGTTTGGTTCTAATATTTAAAAAATTAACTTACTTGGTTTGGTTTCTTTTTAAAAAAAATCGATCCAAACCGAATCATGAACACCCCTACCTTGGATCATTTTCCGCTATCATTCTCAAATGTCACATGAATATGTGGATTGACTTATAGATTCTGATTTTATTTTTTTGTCTTGTTATTCTGTTTTTTTTTTCTATGTCTTCTTTCAACATATTAGAGTTTATCTTAAAAATGTATGTACTAGTTACCCCATTTTTTGTATGATTTCATTCTCTGAAGACTCTTTGAGGTTTAGCTTAATAAGTGTATGGTTTCTTTCCAAGTATGAACTGTAGCATAATATTATAGGAAGTTATTTATGTATGTGAGTTTCATTTTAGAGGATTTGATTTGAAGCTCTTATTTACTTTGATGTTCTGTTAGTCATAAGGACATAATTTGCCTACCTTATTTAGCTATGATGGTGATGAATCTTTAATACTCTAACAATTAATAGATTCAAGTTTATTTTCTAGCCATGTGATTAAGGTATGAATACTGATGTATGAAAGGAGATATTATGACAGTAGTTAGATATTTCCCTTGTTCATTTTTGCCAGGCTTCAATCTAAGTAAAACCCTTTCGTTGATTCGTTGCCTTTTGGGGCTGTTATTGTAAAATTTGGTTGCTTATTAATTAGTTAATTAAGAGTGACTTTTTGGTTGCCATTGGGCCTAAGGAGCATGTAATTGCTTTATTGAAGTAACTTATGGAAATCAATGAAGATCTCCTCCGTTATGGGCCAGTAGAGAACCATTTGGGCCCAATACGAGTCGAGTGGGGTAGCCTGGTCCAAGCTAGTCCTGGGAGTTCCCCGTATTTATTTCTTTCATGTGTGGGCTTGATTTCGGGCCCAACGGCTTCCAGGGATTATGCTCTTAAATAACATGACATGCTTCCTATTTGGCCCAATGGTTCAGAAGGTTAAAAACAAGTAACAATTTTAAATACCTTAGTTGTAATTCATTGCATGTCATTAAATTTTGAATTAATTTTAAGAATACATGAATCTCGTAGTTTGCTTTAGGCACGAAATAAATCATCACAACTACGGGTATGGTTCCCATAATGTGGTTGTGATACTTAATCTCAAATTAGTTTTTAATATGAATATTTGTAGTTCACGTAGTTGAATACTTTTCCTTTAATAAAATTGAGGTGTACCATCCAATCACATAGTATATGTCCCTCACATCAACATCTTAACTAGTGTAGAAAAGATGCCCTGAACTTTCATAGTTTGCTTTAGGCACGTTAATTAAATAAATTGTCATAGCCACAGGTACAGTTCCCATGACGTAGTTATGATGCTTAATTTCTAAAATCCGGGGTACATTTATGTGACTCTGCCACAATTTAATCTTATTAATAAAATGAACATTTTATTGATCGTGGGTATGGTTTCCGTGACATGATTCACAGCGTGTACTCAAATAATTAGTTGTATTACAATCAGATTATTAAAAGCGGGTTAAAAGAAATAAAAATGCACCTAGGTTTCAAAGATGTTTTAAAATCAAATAAATAGGCCAAAATTAATAGTTGAGCGACCGTGCTAAAGCATGGAACAAGGGAATGCCTATCACCTTCTCCCAGATCAACAAAATTCCTTACCCATATTTTTGTGTTTTGCGGACTGTAAAACAGAGTCAATCTTTCTCGATTTAGGATTTAAACCGGTGACTTGGGACACCATAAATTATCCCAAGTGGCGACTCTGAATTTGATATACATAATATCGTTTCGGTTATTGTCACTTTAATTGGAACAACTCCCCTATACCCTTATGCGGGCTAGAAAGAGGAGGTGTGATAACTTTGGCGACTCTGTTGGGGATCGAACCCAAAATATTTGGTTAAGAACTCAAAAATTCGAGTTTAGAATAATTGTTATATTTGAATTTTATTTGTTATCTGATTTTATTTACATGTTTGGGCTTAATGTGCTAAATGTTGCTCTTTACCGCTTTGATATTATTTGAACTGTATATAGACTGCTACCAAATCCCTCTCTTCTAAACTTCTGGGAAGTGCATACTGGCGTGACTTCTTTTTTGTTAGTGTCATACCCTAATTTAGAACGAGTTTCGGACAAGTTGCAAAGCCGAATGATCTTTTGGTTCGGATACGCTGCCCCTCCCTCCGGCTCGAGTTGGCCGCTCGGGTAAGCCAGGTCTAGAACAATACACCCAGGTTTTAAACATAGAATAATACAGCTTCATGCCGGATCCCTATTAAGAACGCTTATTTGCATCAGTGCATTTGACTTTGGGGACTCAACACAAGGGTTGGGTTCGTCTAGGATAGCTGTACCCGAAAATAAAAGACCAACCTGATGCATTTTTTACGTGCTACCGGTGTATTCATTTGTTTCGGCTTGCATATTGACCGACTTCTGGATTAGGTAGGAAAATCAAAGAAAAATCAAGTTTGAGGTATTAGAGAGGATTTCACCCGTTTCCAAAAAATAGTGTTCAAAATATCCCGAAACTCTGCCAAATTTTTGAAAATAAAAAAGAAAAAAAAAATTTCTTGAGAAAGAAAAGAGTTAGTCCAAAATTGGTTTATGTTTTTCCTCGTCGCGTCAAAACTGGCTGAACTACGCGGGTTTGATTCTCACCGGATATGAGATACGTAGGCAACCCTCATCGGGTCCAGCCCTGCTTTTGAATTTTTTTGAAAAATATGAGGTGTCGTCATTCTCGTCGAAAATAAGTGGGTGATGCCATTTTTGTCTAAATAGCCAAATGTCCCAAAGGGATGCCGGAAAGTTATTTTGTAAGAATAGTCACCAATGGTTTCTTTGTCAATTTTGGCCATTTAGCGAACACATCCCTAAGAACTTCCATTTCGAAGTGATGAAAGGCCTTATTCACAAAAGTAGCCCTGATTTATTTGATTTTTGGAAAAAAAGCCTTGGTCAGTTTTTAAAATAAGATTCACTTCGTCTTTAAACCAACCACCTTAATCAAAATATGCTGAATGAGCACGAGTCAATATTTACCAATGAAGGTCATGTCCAATATTCCATCGAAATTACATATGTGGTGGGAAGATTTGTGTAAGAAAGGACGAGACGTAGTCAACCTTTACTTGTAGGGGGGAGGGGGGGGGCTCACCGGATTGCTAAAGATCAGGCCTAGAGGAGACATAATAAGGGCACTAGTGACATTTTGGGACCCAACTCACAATGTCTTACATTTCTCGGATTTTGAATACACACCCACTTTGGAAGAGATAACGGGTTCTGCGGGAAGTACTAAAGGCCTAAGATATAAATACCTGGTCGCTCCAAGGGCAGTCACCCCTCACAAGTTTCTGGATTTGCTAAAAATAAGCAGGGGGTCCAGTATACAGATTTGGTGGTTGATTTTTCCACTCTACGCTTCATATACCGGCGATACGAACATGTAAGAGGATTTTACGACCTAGAAAGTGGGATCATAGCAAAGGTAACCGATCAAAATGAGAGGAGCATAGGTGCTTCGCTTTCATGATAGCTTTCTTAGGTCTTGTAGTGTTTCCCCGGAAGGATGGGAATATTGATCTGCAGGTAGCTGGAGTTATCAATGTTTTGATTACCAATGCTAAGAGCACCCTTGCCCCTATGATAGTGTCTGAGATATACTGAGCTCTCACCGCTTGTAAAACCGGGGTAGATTTTTTTGAGGGGTGCAATTTGCTACTACAAATGTGGATGATTGAGCATCTATGTCACCGTCCTTGATATATGAATTACGGATCTACAAGGAAAAGCTGCATTGAAGAGTTTGACACAAGGGTCTTAGGGTTCAAATTGCCAGAAGGGTTTGGAGATTGGGTATCCCGCCTTCGCTCCAAAACTGCGGGGTAAATAGAGTGGACACTGGGTTGGCTTCCTGTTGAAGAAGTTGTGTATATGCCTAACACCGGTCCTTACTTCCTCCTAATGGGCCTTCGAGGCATTAAGCCTTATGATCCATACCGGGTGATGAGACAGTTGGGAAGATTCCAGGTGGTGCACTCGGATGAAGATCTAAGTGTTTATGCAGTCGAGGTCAGCTATGATGGCCAATTTCATGAAGAAGCAGTTCGTCATATTTGGAACGAATGCCAGTATTTGACAACAAATACCCGAGTGCATGACTTGTCCAAGGGCGAGGTCTCACCTACCTATCTTTCTTGGTATAGAAAGAAGAACACTGCAAGGGCCGAACCTGAAAGGCTAACCAGAAGGCCTCACATGTAGGAATTTGATAAAAGCATCGCAGGAACAATGAGCCTGGTTGACCAAGGAAAATGAGCACAGGGCCTCCATAAGCAATTTGGAAAAGCAAGTCAGGGATGTTCAATGTGAGAGTGGTTTGCAAGCCGCTGCGGATGAGGGTAAAAAGAAAAGGTTATCCAAAGAAAATGACACCCTCCGAAACCAAATCTAGGAGATGAAAATAGCAGCTGAGAACCCTTCCAGAAGCGCAAAGGATGAGAAGCTTATAGGCAACCTTAGGCGGAAAGTGGGTGAATATGGTTTTGATCTAAAAAAGACCGAGGGAGAGCTAGCGAAGGATCGAGCAAAGTTGGCGAGGAATGCAGAGGAACGATCATGTTTTGTTCAATAGTTAAAAGAAAAATATGACTATGAAGTCATGGGGTTAAAGAAAAAGATCACTGTCCTTGAGAACAAAATGACCAAGTAGGCAAGAGACTTCAAAGCAGTAAGAGAACACTATTATGCCCTGGTATCACAGCTAGAAAAAGACCTGCATTAACTAAAAAAGCTAAATCATACGACCGAACAAGTTTTGGGGGCCAGATCTCAGCAGATTGGACGGTTGCTACAAGAGAAGGGTATTATCAAGGGGAGGGTTGGGAGGATTGCAGACTACATTATGATGAAATGCAACTAATGCGAGGACATGACCAGGTTCATGTTCTTCACTTCAGTTATGATTTTTGTCTAGAAGATCACGGATGACCTATTTTTCCTCTAAGAAGATATGACGCATAGGCCCGTAGCGAGACAACATGACCAGTAATGGAAGTACTTATGTATTCTTGATTTTATTTTTCGAGTTTATATTGCAGTTTCTTTTAGAGTCTGTTAGTCCATTTTGAGTATTGTTTTAGTTTTTGAAAACGTTTAAGTCTGTAAGGAAAGTCCTTGTAATCAGGATGTTTCTATCTTGTTTTATTTTATAAAAAATTAAAGAAAAAAACCAATTTTTTTTCCCTGAAGTACGTAATGATCTGATTCATGCGACTTTATGATACGTAGGCAATCCCCATAGGATTCAATCATAACTATAAAATGAAAGGAAAAAAAAAGAGAGAAATAAAAATAAAAAATGAGTGGAAAGAAATAATGGCAAAACAAGAGAGAAAAATGAGTGTAAAATAAAACGGAAGCAACGAAAATAAGTAGGAAAGGCCAATAGTGATTAAAGTGGGGTTGGAGTGAAAACAAAAAAGAGAGAGAAGAGAAAGCACAAAATGAGAAGAGTCAGTTAAAAGCCGGGATGAAACATGCAGCCGTTCAAATACATGGTAGAAACTTTAACTGTTCAGGTGCATTGCATCCCAAATGTGGGGTTGCCTATCTGTTAAATATTAAACACTAACAAGTTGCTGTTGTCATTGAGAATAGGAAGGTGGTTAGTTTGTTTGGCATTCTAGCAATCCACCCGTACAACACCAGGTCTAAAAACAAGTTGATCATGGCTGGCCAAGAACTGGACGCAAGTATTATGTATCCACCGAGAGAGGTGGAGGAGTCGGAGTCTGGTCTGAAAGAGGAGTTACATAAGTTGAAGCACCAAATGGCCGAAATGTACCAGGCATGGATGAAGAGGCATCCCCCACCATCATACCCCGCTAACCCTGCTTTCATCCCACCACTAGGTCAATCTCAAGAGCCTCCCGCTGTTGATTCATCCCCACAACACGTACCAAGCTTCACCCCTTACCACCACTATCATGGCACCACTTCCCAAACCATACAAGATCCACCAGTCAAAACAACCTCATGCCCCCTACACCAGCTACCCCTATTTTCGTAGAACCTCCACCAGCTACACTTAATCGATCTTCCAGTGAGCCGTTATTCCAGACCCAAGATAATTAGTACTATCCCCCAGAGCCTACCTTCAAAGTTCCAGATCATTACTCCTACACTTCTCGTTTCGACCTTCCTGTTAAGACTGAGAAACCACCAAAAAACCCAGAACAGGAGGAGATGTTTAGGAAGGTGAGAAGCTTGGAACATTCGCTTAGAAATATGCAAGGGTTAGGAGGCCAAGTGAGTATAGCCTATAAAGATCTGTGTTTGTTTCCTAACATACAACTACCTGTTGGGTTCAAAATGCCTAAATTTGACTTGTATGACGGGCACGAAGATCCCGTGGCCCACTTATGGGGATTTTGTAGAAAAATGAGAGGCGACGGTGGGAAAGACGAGCTTTTAATGGCATACTTAACCAGAGTCTGAGTGGCGCGACATTTGAGTGGTACACTCATCAGGATCACATCAGATGGTATACCTGGGATGATTTGGCCCAAGCATTCGCTCGACATTTCCAATATAACACAGACATTGTTCCAGAGATAGAGAAGAAGCCTATTGAAAGTTGCAGGGACTATGACTTTTGTTAGAGGGAACAGGTAGCACGGGTCAACCCTCAAATGGAGGAGGACGAAATAGTAAAATACTTTCTTCAGGCCTTGGAGCCTGCTTACTTTGGTCATCTGATCTCGGCCATAGGTAAGTCTTTCAATAAAGTAGTAAAAATGGGAGGAATGGTACAGGAAGGGCTCAAATCAAGCAAGATCATGAGCTACTCTGCTATCAAAGCAACTACATAGGCAATCTAGAATGGCAGCGGAGGCATGCTAGGGAAAAAGAAGAAAGAAGATATCGCTATGGTCGTCTCAGGATCATGGCATGGCCCGGGAGTTCTCCTTACCACTACACTCAACCTTGACCCCAGCCTCAAACCTATACCCCAACTCCATATAATGCATCCCAACACTACTTCCCACAACCAGAGCCTCATTATTCAGTCAGGCCACCCCAATACCATGTCCATCACGCACAGTCATATGCTCAACCCCCTCCTCACCCGTAATAGCGTGCCCCAACTCCACTAAACCCTTACCCACCTCCACAAACATACCGAAACCCCACTAGTACAAACTTTCGAACTAGGCCAGAATACAGAAATGAAAGGTTGAAGCAATAGAAAACTTTCACCCCGCTTAGGGAATCTTATACCAGGTTATTTCAAAGGTTGAGGCAGTTGGATATTCTGAGGCCAGTTGAGTCAAAACTACCAAACCCCCATCTAAAGAACCTGTATTATTCTCTCAGATGTACGTATTGCTCTGATGCTCTGGGGAACGACATAGAAAGGTGTTGGCACTTGAAGAACGCCATCCAAGAGCTTATTGATACAAACCAAATTGTGGCTCAAAGCCCAAAAGCACCCAACATCAATCAGAACCCATTGCCAACCCATGCTGAGATGCACATGATTGAGATAGTGCACATGGATGGGGAGCCCAAGAAGCCTTCACAATCTTTCATGATGATCCGGTCTAGTGAAAGTAAGTCAATTAAGGGCTCGGTTGTCACAAAAGCAACTTCTTCGATAGCTGAAGCATCGACAGACAAGTTGGGCATGCCAAATTATAAGCCAGCTGTGGTAGTTGAAAAAGGTCCCCAAGTGATGTTGTATCAAAGCAAGAAAAGCCAAAGGTGATCATGCCGGGGTAGCAAGTAATCCTGTCATAATTGTGGATGGCACCTGCACGCACCCTATCATTATCAAACTTGTGACCTAACCGCTGGTAGCTAACACCAAGACTATCCCATGGAACTATGACCGGGTGATAGTGACCTATAAGGGGCAGGAAGTGAAAGAGGAAGTTAATGAGGCCCAAGGATTAACTTGTTCAGGGAGAAGCTTTGCCCCGAAAGAGTTAAGGAAAGCTAAAACACTCTGAGACAGTACAATTCTATTGAAGAAATCGGTCACTGAAGAAGAGGTGATGAGTTTTTGAGAAAAATGAAGGTGCAAGATTACTCCATAGTGGAACAGTTGATAAAGACTCTTGCTCAAATTTCCCTGCTATCATTGTTGATCCATTCAGATGAGCACCAGCGGACCCTCATGAAGATTCTGAATAAAGCTCATGTCCTTGACAAGATCATAGTGAACAATTTTGAGAAGATTACTAATAAGATATTTGAGTCAAATAGGATTACTTTTTTGGATGATGAGTTGCCTCTGGAGGGTATGGAACACAATCGAGATCGAGCCCTCTATCTCACAGTGAAGTGCGAAGATTTTGTGGTCACAAAGGTGTTAGTTGAAAATGGTTCCAGTGCAAACATTTGACCTCTCTCTACTCTGCACAAGTAAAAAATTAATACTGAGACGATCCATAAGAAAATTATATGTCCGAGGTTTTGATGGAGGGGAAAAGACTCTGTTGGCGACATCATGATCGAACTTAATAGGACTAGTTGAATTTACCATGGAGTTCCAGGAATTGTATATGGCCATTTCTTACAATTTGCTATTGGGTAGGCCTTGGATACATGTTGCCAAAGCGGTTCCGTCTTCTCTATACTAGATGGTGAAGTTCGAGTGGGATAGACAATAAATCGTCGTGCATGGTGATGAGAACTTGTGTGCTTTCAATGACACATCTATCCCGTTTATTAAGGCTAAAGAAGATAAGGGGCTGTGGGTCAATCAGGTTTCTAAAATAGTGTCGGTTGAGAAGGTTCCAGAAGGGGAATACATTCCAGGTCCAAATCTAGCTTCTGCAACCATCATGGTAGCAAGTGAAATATTGAAGAATGGTTTTGTGCCGAGCAAGGGTTTGGGTGCATCTTTGCAAGGTATCTTGCAACCAGTGTCTTTGCATGAAAATCTGGGTACATTTGTTCTGGGGTTCAAGCCTACAGGGGATGATGTGAAGAAGGATAGAAAGTTAAAAAAAGAAGGCATGGTCGCTCCCTACGGTAGTCCCGCGTCTCTCCAGGTCTTTCATAAAGGCAGGGGTCATGAAGCGTCCAGTGACAATAGTTCCAAAGCTTGTGGTTGATTTTGATGAAGAATTGGTTAAAAGGTTCCAAAGATTATACGATGAGGAGAACATGGTAGAAATTGGGTAAGGGTCTAGCAAAGCGGAAGTGCAATCTATTTGGCCAAAAGTGAAGCTTAACAATTGGGATGCTATTCCTCTCCCTACCCGGAAGGAGTTTTGGTAGTTTGCTTTATTTCCCTTTCAGTTTATCTGAATTTTTCCAGGGTTGTAATTCAGATATTTATTTTCCGTCTGTTTTGATGTACAAACCCTTCTATCCTTTATTTTTAACAAAATGCAATTTCCTTTTTTTCCCATTACTACTGATAGTGTCATTTTTATCTTTCTTTTTATAGTTCTTTTTATGCTGGTTTCAATTACATGACATGCATGAGAAATCTTCGGCCAAGTCTTAAAAGCCAATCTAACTCTGAAATAATAATCCAAGAAATAGAGTGGAATGATGAAATAAAATATGATGAAGAGGAGGCATTTGAAAAAATTAGTAAAGATCTAAGTCACTTTGAAGAGAAACACAAGCCTAATTTGAATGAAACTGAAGCAATCAATTTAGGGGATCCAGATAATATCAGGGAAACCAAGATAAGTGTACACTTGGAGCCACAAATCAAGGAGAAAATAATCAAAGCACTATTTGAATATAAAGACATTTTTGCATGGTCATATGATGACATGACGGGTCTAAGTACTGACTTGGTGGTTCACAAATTGCCTACTGACTCGACATTCCCTCCCGTCAAGCAGAAGTTAAGGAAGTTCAAAACTGACACGGGTGGATCAAGGAAGAAATCACAAAACAGTTGGACGCAAAAGTCATTCAAGTCACGCGATACCCCACTTGGTTAGCTAATGCTGTGCCGGTGCCAAAAAATGAAGGCAAGACCTGGGTGTGCATTGATTACCGCGATCTCAACAAAGCAACTCCAAAGGATAACTATCCATTTCAAATATCCACATTTTGATTGAAAATTGTGCCAAGCATGAGATCAGATCTTTTGTGGATTGCTATGCGGGATACCACCAGATCTTGATGGATGAGGAAGACGCAGAAAAGATAGCGTTCATCACACCATGGGGGACTAATTGCTACAGGGTAATGCCATTTGGTTGAAAAATGCTGGGGCAACTTACATGCGGGCAATGACTACTGTGTTCCTTGACATAATACACAAGAAGATTGAGGTTTACGTAAATGATGTGATCATAAAGTCAAAGCAACAGCTTGACCTTGTCGGAGATTTGAGGAAGCTTTTATTGACGCTCCGCAGGTACAATCTTAAGCTCAACCCTGCAAAGTGTGCATTTGGTGTGTCGTTTGGGAAACTGCTGGGATTCGTAGTAAGTCGGCGAGGCATTGAGTTGGATCCGTCAAAGATCAAAACTATCCAAGAATTGCCACCTCCAAGGAATAAGACTGAGGTAATGAGTTTTCTCGGGCGCTTCAACTATATTAGCAGGTTTATTGCTCAGCTGACGGTAACCTGTGAGCCCATCTTTAAGTTGCTGAAAAAGGATGCTGCGGTCAAATGGACTGATGAATGCTAGGAGGCATTATATAAGATCAAGGGGTACTTGTCAAACCCACCTGTGTTAGTCCTTCCAGAACCCGGAAGGCCTTTAATTCTTTATTTGATAGTCCTGGATATTTCATTTGGTTGTCTGTTGGGTCAACATGACATCACTGGCAGGAAGAATCAAGCCATCTATTATCTTAGCAAGAAGTTCACATCCTATGAGGTTAAGTGTACTCCCCTGGAGAGGACATGTTGTGCCCTAACTTGGGTGGCACCAAAGTTGAAGCATTATCTGTCATCCTACACTACTTACCTCATTTCTCGTCTAGATCCTTTAAAGTATATCTTTCAAAAGCCTATGCCCACAGGAAGACTTGCAAAATGGCAGATTTTACTTATAGAGTTTGACATTGTCTATGTGACTCGGGCCGCGATGAAGGCCCAAGCATTTCACTTGGCCGAGAATTCAGTGGATGAAGAGTATGAGCCATTGAGGACTTATTTTCCTGATGAAGAAGTGATGCATATCGATGAGGTGGAGCAGGGTAAAAAGCCAGGTTAGAAACTTTTCTTTGATGGAGCCGCTAACATGAAAAGTGTCGGAATAGGGGCTGTGCTCATTCTGAAATAGGGCATCAATACCCTGTTACGGCCCACTTTCATTTATATTGTACCAACAACATGGCTGAGGACGAGGCATGCATTCTGAGTTTAAGGTTAGCGGTAGATATGGCAGTCTATGAAGTCTTGGTCTTGGGATATTCGAATCTTTTGGTGTACCAGATTCGGGAGAATGGGAGACTCAGGATTTAAAGCTCATAACGTATCGGCAATGTTTGCATGATCTTTGCTAATAGTTTTGATCAATAGAATTCAGGCATATTCCAAGGGTCCATAATGAGGTTTCCGATGCTTTGGCTATCTTGGCGTCAATGTTGCACCATCCAAACAAAGCTTATGTTGACCCTCTACATATTCAAGTTCAGGATCAACATGCCTACTGTAATGTGGTTGAGGAAGAACTTGATGGTGAACCATGGTTCCATGATATCCGGGAATACATCAGGATGGGGGTATATCCGGTACATGCCTCATATGATCAAAAGAGAACAATTCGACATCTGGCTAGTGGATTTTTCTTGAGCGGGGGAATTTTGTACTAAAGAACTCCAAATCTTGGGATGTTGAGGTGCATAGATGCTAAACAAGCTACGACTAGCATGGCCAAAGTGCATTCCGGAGTTTTAGGGTCGAATATGAGTGGGTATGTTTTAGCAAAGAAAATTCTTCGAGTAGGGTATTATTGTCTCACCATGGAATGAGATTGCATCATCTTTGTGCGCAAGTGTCATAAATGCCAGGTACACGGAGACTTGATTCATTCACCGCCATCTGAGTTGCATACAATGTCCTCACCATGGCCTTTTGTTGCTTAGGGCATGGATGTTATTGGACCAATTAAGCCAGCAGCATCAAATGGGCACATGTTCATTCTTGTGGCCATCAATTATTTCACTAAGTCGGTTGAAGCTATGACTTTCAAATCTGTGACCAAGAAAGCAGTGGTTGATGTTGTTTATTCAAACATCATTTGTCGGTTCAAAATTCCCAAGGTAATCATCACGGATAATGGTTCTAATCTTAATAGACATTCTAACAAAGAAGTCTGCTAACAGTTTAAGATTACATATCAAAATAATACTCCGTATACCCCAAGGCAAATAGGGCTGTTGAGGCGGCCAATAAGAACATACAGAAGATACTTCAGAAGATGGTGCAAGGTTCTAGGCAATGGCATGAAATGTTGCCTTTTGCGTTGTTGGGTTATCGTACTACTGTTTGCACTTCAGTAGGTACAACTCCTTATTTATTGGTATATGATACTGAAGCAGTGATACCCGTGAAAGTCGAAATCCCATCCCTTCGGATTGTTGCTGAAGCCGAAATTGATGATAAGGGGTGGGTAAAAACTCGATTATTGACGAGAAAAGATTGGCAGCAGTGTGTTATGATCAATTGTATCAAAAGAGAATGGAAAGAGCATAAAACAAAAAGGTGTGTCCCAAAAATTTGAAGTGGGTCAGCAAGTATTGAAACGCATCCTTCTACATCAGGCTGAAGCTAAAGGCAAGTTTGCACCAAATTGGCAGGGGCCGTTCATTGTAACAAGAGTGTTGTCCAATGGTGCTTTGTATTTAACATATATAGAAGACAAATATGTAGATATGGCTATCAATTCTGATGTAGTCAAAAGATATTTTGTATAATTTCTTTGGTTCATCTAATCGTGTTGCTTGTACTTGGCATGTTTTGAAGATTGGAATGACGAAGACATTTTATTCTGCTATCTAAATACTCTATCCTTTGTTACTCTTTGAGCCTTATTTATTTTCTTTCACTCGTTTGGAATCAAAAGCAAAGCTTAGAAGTATAGATACAAAAATATAAATAAAAAGAGAAAAAGTAAATGAGGAGAGAAAAAAAGAAAGAGAATAATGGAAAAGAGTAACGAAAAGGAAAGAAAAAAAGAAGAAAAGAAAAGAAAAGAGGGAAAGAAAAAGAAAAAGAAAAAGAAAAAAGTAACAAAAATAAAGCAATTCCTATGTCACGAACTATGTTCCACCTGATTCCTTTAAAGGATACGTAGGCAGCCTCACGGTTCGGTCCCATCAAAATAAAATTCTAAAGTCCCTAGGCAAAGAAACAAGGGCTGAATTTGCAGTTTTGTAAGAGATCTGATTCCAAAAGTTGTAATTTTGAACCATTCTAGTTGTTTTTTTAGCCTTTATGATATCCTTTCTTTCTAACCCTGTCCAAAAGCACACATTATGGTCCAAAGAAAGACCTTCCAATCAATCTTTTAGGAATGCCAAGTCAGGCGATATAGAGGTATGTGTCATCAGGGGCAATACTCCGTCCTACACAAGGAAAATTAATAAATGAGAGAGTCCTATTGGTGAAAACCCTCACGGGCACCGTAGGTCGATGGAAAGCTGAGAGAAATTAAAATGAGAGAGTCTTATTGGTGAAAACCCTCACGGGTACTGTAAGGCGATGATGAGTTGAGAGATGAACAAATGAGAAAGGTTTGTTGGTGAAAACCCTTCAGGGCGCCGCAGACCGAACAAGGTTGGTGACTTTGCAGAGAGATTGGATTATGGAAACCCTGGGGCATAAAGTATGAAAATTGAAAGGTGATTGGTTGAACATTCTAGGCCAATTAATCCAAAATACATGTCATAATCATTGGTTCCATCTGTCTCACTCAGATAAGTCTCTTTTCCTTTCCTTCCTCAAATAGTCTTCCTATTTCGAATTTTCTTCTTTATTCCTAACTCTCGAAGTCATTGCATTTCATTTTATTTTGAGTTCACTTCTCTAGGGCTTTTCCAATATTAGCCTTGTTAAGCAAGTAAGAAAGGATTTCAAAGCTTATTACCAACTCTCAAATCCCACAAAGCAAAGTACGGCCAAAGCATACTAGAAATGGCATGATGCAAAATGGAAAATAAGGTCTTAGTGGAAGTTCAAGTGGTCGAGCGATTTCGTGAATTTTGGGGAAAATACAAAGGTCCAAACTGGAAGGACAGAAATGTAAAATAGCAGGTTGAGTGTAGGGCACTTGGGTCATTCAGGGTCTTGTGGTTGATGTTCAATCAAAGGGTCAAACAATTCTTTGCCAGTCCAAAGTAGCTAATCAGAACAAAGCATGGCAGTGGAAAAGCCACCTTAAGCAAGAATGACGCAAACTAACCACCACATTTTCAAACTGATAAGATTTTCTTTGATTGAAATAGGGGTAAGAAATTCCGTTGGTTCCAGGGGAACCCTCCGTAAGGAAAGCATATTCCAGACAGGTTCAGCCGTAAACCTTTAAGACCCTCATGGATAATGGGACCTAATTTTCAGGACCCTCCTGGATAATGGGATTTAGTTTCAAGTTCTCAGGACTATCCTGGATAATGGGATTTAGATTCAAGTTTTCAGGACCCTCCTAGATAATGGGATTTAGTTTTAAGTGCTCAGGACCCTCCTGGATAATGGGATTTAATTTCAACTCCTCAGGACCCTCCCGAATATTGGGGTTTAGTTTCAAGTTTTTAAGACCTTCATAGACAATGAGATTTAATTTTAATTTTCAGGGCACTCCTGGATAATGGGATTTAACTTTTAGATTCTTGTAGTTATTTTGGATAACATGATTCGGTTAACATTCACATATGTTCCCAGTATCAAACTGGGGCAGAAAAATTTCTTTTGTTTTGTTTGTTTTGTTGTAATGGCAGGCGCCCACCTAGATAACAAGGGAATACATTTCAAGTTATGCATCAGGCACCCACCTGGATAATAAGGAAATGCATTTCAAGTGTTTGCATCAGGCGCCCACCTGGATAACAAGGGAATACATTTCAAGTTTTTGTATCAGGTGCCCACTTCGATAACAAGGGAATACATTTCAAGTTTTCGCATCAGGCGCCAACTTGGATAACAACAGAATACATTTCAAGCTTTGCATCAGGCGTCCACTTGCATAACAAGGGAATACATTTCGAGTTTGCATCAGGCACCCACCTAGATAACAAGGGAATACATTTCAAGTTTTTGCATCAGGCACCCACCTGGGTAATAAGGGAATACATTTCTAACTTTGCATCAGGCGCCCACCTGGATAACACAGGAATACATTTCGAGTTTGCATCAAGTGTCCACCTGGATAATAAGGGAATACATTTCGAGTTTGCATCAGGCGCCCCTGGATAACAAGGGAATACATTTCAAGTTTTGGCATCCGGCGCCCACCTGGATAACAAGGGAATACATTTCAAGTTTTTGCAGTCAGGCACCCACCTGGATAACAAGGGAATACATTTCAATTTTTGGCATCAGGCGCCCACCTAGATAACATGGGTATACATTTCAGATTTTTGCATCAGGCGCCCTTCTGGATAACAAGCGAATACGTTTCAGATTTTTGCATCAGGCGCCCACCTGGATAACAAGGGAATACATTTCAAGTTTTTGCATCAGGCGCCCACCTATATAATAAGGGAATATTTTTCAAGTTTTTGCATCAGGTGCACACCTGGATAACAAGGGAATACATTTCAGATTTTCGCATCAGGCGCCCACCTGGATAACAAGGGAATATATTTTAGATTTTTGCATCAGGCGCCCAGCTGGATAACAAGGGAACACATTTCAAGATTTTGTATCAGGTGCCCACCTGGATAAAAAGGGAATACATTTCAAGTTTCTGCATCAAGCGCGCACCTGGATAACACGGGAATACATTTCCGGTCTTTGCATCAGGCGCCCACCTGGAAAATAAGGGAATACATTCAATTTTCTGTAGTCTAGGCGCCCACCTGGAAAACAAGGGAACTCACTTCAGAATTCAATTTGGGTTAGCAACAATAGAAGCTCGCCTTGAGAGTGCGAGTCAACAGTTCAAGATGCATAATAGAACTGCAAAAGCGGCAAGATCAAGTATGAAGATGTGTAGTTAGGATTCTTGTAATTTATAGATCATGGTTTAGACTAACTTCTTTGTATTTTGTCTCAGTGTAATAAGGGGTTCAGCAAGCATTAGTAGCAGCAGCAACAACAGGAAAATCACAGCTTCCCGATAGTACCAACTACCAAAACTTCTCGAACTATACTAACCTGATACCTTTATAGCCAAGGATATGTAGGCAACCTCGGAAGCAAGGTTCGTCATATCTTTCAAAAACACTTCCACGGAGTATCCAAACGCGTAAAAATCGCTCGTATCCGCTCACTTTATCTTTGCTAAAAAACTCCTCGTGTTTTCAAGCAAAGAGGGGCAGCTGTAAGCATGTGATTTTTTTCCTATGTGAAATACTCCTACAAAATTAAATAAATAGTTTTTTTTTCAATCTTTGCAATTTTATAGGATTTTTGTAGGAATTTTTGTTAAATTGTTTGCATTTCTGTGCATGTTTACTTTTATTAAAATAATAAAAAATACCAAAAATACCATGCATTGCATCTAGATTTTGTGTTCATATTTTAGGATTAATTAATTAATTTGTTGTTTTATTAAAAATGAAAATCATAAAAAAGTCTCACTTTTACATTCTTAGCTTTTAAATTTTGGATTATTAATTTTTCTCTTTTAATTTAGGATCAACAAGTTTTTATAAATATTATAGTCAGATAATTATTTTAATTTTATAATTAAAATTAATTTAGGAAATTAAATTAGGTTTTTAATTAATTAAAATAAAAAGAAAAAAGAAAAAGAAAACAAGAGCAAAAGGAAAGGGTAATTGGAAAAAAGAAGCCGGTTTTTAGACTTGAAATTGGGCCAGGCTAGACCTAAATTTTCTCCGATCCAGGCTCGAACTAAACACCCGGTCTAGCTTCCCTACTAAAGCCAAATGACAACGTTCGTTAACCCTCAAATCCCATCCGTTGATCTCTTTTGATCGAACAGATGGGAGCTAACCTTCCATTTGATATAAGACTGTCTTAACCGGTCACCCCACCATTTCGAACCCCCAATTTCGTCTCTCTCAGCAAACCCTAGGTACTCTAGCCACCCTTGAAACCTTTTACCTCTCTCAACCACCGGCCAGCACCAAAACCCCAATCGACCCCAAATTTACACCATATAATCACCAGGCCTCCCCAACACGAACGGAGGGAAAACTTTTGGATCTCAACTGACGAACCTGCCAGTCTAAAATAGCCATCGGCTCCTCCTCGTAAGACAAGTCCTTGTCCAACTGGACAGTGCTGAAATCTAACACGTGGGCTAGATCGCGGTGGTACCTCCGAAGCACGGATACATGAAAAACTGGATGTACGGCTGAAAAGCTAGGCAGCAATACAAGTCTATAAGCCACCTCTCCCACTCGATCCAGAATCTCAAACGGACCAATGAACCTTGGGCTAAGCTTGCCCTTCTTCCCAAATCTCATCACGCCCTTCATAGGCGACACTCGGAGCAACAAACGCTCACCAACCATGAAAGCTACATCTCGAACCTTACGATCTGCATAGCTCTTTTGCCTGGACTGAGCTAAACGAAACCTTTCCTGAATAATCTTGACCTTATCCAAGGCCTCCTAAACCAAATCTGTACCCAACAACCGAGCCTCTCCCCGTTCAAACAATCCAACCGGAGATCGACACCGCCTACCATATAAAGCCTCATAAGGAGCCATCTGAATACTCGACTAGTAGTTATTGTTGTAGGCAAACTCCGCTAAAGGCAAAAACTGATCCCACGAACCCCCAAAGTCGATAACACAAGGTCGAAGCATATCTTCCAATATCTGAATAGTCCATTATGACTGCCCGTCCGTCTGAGGATGAAATGCTGTGCTCAACTGTACCTGGGTGCCTAACTCCCGCTGAACTACTTTCTAGAAACGTGAGGTAAATTGCGTACCTCGGTCCGAAATGATAGATACTGGCACACCATGAAGGCGAACAATCTCCCGGATATAAATCTCTGCTAACCTCTTGGATGAATAGGTGACTGCCACAGGAATGAAATGCGCTGACTTGGTCAGCCTATCAATAGTGACCCAAACTGCATCAAATTTCTTCCGAGTCAACGAAAGTTCAGTAACGAAGTCCATAGTGATCTGCTTCCACTTCCACTCGGGAAGCTCAATCCTTTGAAATAAACCACCAGGCCTCTGATGTTCATACTTAACATGTCGATAGTTCTAACACCGTGCTACATATGCCACAATATCCTTTTTCATTCTATACCACCAATAATGCTTCCGCAAATCTTGATACATCTTCGCTGCGCCTGGATGAATAGAATATTGGGAGCTGTGGGCCTCCTCTAGAATCAACTCTTGAAGCCCATCGACATTAGGCACACACACTCGCCCTTGCAATCTCAAAACTCCATCAGCATCTAATGTAACCTGCTTGGCACCTCCTCGCTGCACCGTGTCTTTAAGGACACATAAATAGGGATCATCAAACTGTCGATCATGGATACTCTCCAATAATGAGGAACGAGCGACCGTGCAAGCTAGCACTCGACTAGGCTCAGAAATGTCTAGCCTCACAAATCAATTTGCCAAAGCTTGAACATCAAAGGCAAGCGGCCTTTGACTGACCGGAATAAAAGAAAGACTGCCCATACTGGCTGACTTCCTACTCAAAGCATCAGCCACCACATTGGCCTTTCCCGGGTGATATAAAATAGTGATGTCATAATCCTTCAAGAACTCCAACCACCTCCTCTGCCTCAAATTCAACTCCTTTTGCTTGAATAAATACTGAAGACTCTTGTGATCAGTGAACACCTCACATGCCACGCCATATAAATAGTGCCTCCAGATCTTCAATGCGTGAACAATAGCTGCCAACTCCAAATCATGTACTGGATATTTCTTCTCGTGAATCTTTAACTGCCTCGAAGCATAGGCAATAACCTTGCCATCCTGCATTAACACTGCACCAAGCCTAATACGGGAAGCATCACAATAGACTGTATAAGGCCCTGAACCTGTGGGCAAAACCAATACCAGTGTCGTAGTCAGAGCTGTCTTGAGCTTTTGAAAACTCATTTCACACTCGTCCGACCATCTAAGTTGGGCACCTTTCTGGGTCAATCTGGTCACCGGGGCTGCAATAGATGAGAACCCTTCCTCGAACCGACGATAGTAACCTTCTAATCCCAAGAAACTCTAAATCTCTGTAGCTGACGTGGGCCAAGGCTAGTTCTTGACTGCATCAATCTTTTTTAGATCAACCTGAATACCTTTTGCGGATACAATATGACCCAGAAATGCAACTGAACTCAACCAGAACTCACACTTTAAAAACTTAGCATATAACTGACTATCTTTCAGAGTCTGAAGAACCACTCTGAGATGCTGCTCATGCTCCTCCTGGCTGCGGGAGTATATCAATATGTCATCAGTGAATACTATCACGAACAAGTATAAATAAGGCCTGAACACTCGGTTCATCAAATCCATAAAAGCTACTGGGGCATTTGTCAAACCAAAAGACATGACCAAGAACTCATAATGTCCGTACCGAGTGTGGAAAGATGTTTTAGGAATATTGGATGCCCTAATTTTTAACTGATGGTAGTTAGATCTCAAGTCTATCTTTGAAAACACCTTAGCATCCTGAAGCTGGTCAAATAAATCATCAATCCTCGGTAATGGATAATTATTATTGATTGTAACTTTGTTCAATTAACGGTAATCAATGCACATTCTCATCGAACCATCTTTCTTCTTTACAAACAACATCGGCACACACTATGGCGAACACTGGGTCTAATGAAACCCTTCTCAAGCAAGTCTTGCAACTGATCCTTCAACTCTGGCGGGACCATGCGATATGGCAGAATAGAATTGACTAGGTGCCCGTAGCCAAATCAATGTAGAAGTCAATATCTCTGTTGGATGGCATACCTGACAGGTCTGAAGGAAAAACCTCCTAGAACTCACGAACCACGGGCACAGTATCAATAGAGGGAACCTCAGCATTGGAATCCGGAACATAGGTCAAATAAGAAAAACACCCCTTCTCGACCATACGCCGAGCCTTCATGTACGAAATAACACTGCGGGTAGAGTGACCAGGTGTCCCTCTCCACTCTAAGCGGGGCATATCGGGTAAAGCTAAGGTCATAGTCTTGGCATGACAATCCAAGATAGAATGATAGGGTGATAACCAATCTATCCCCAAAATAACATCGAAGTCGACCATGTCTAATAGCAATAAATCAACACGGGTCTCAAGACCCCCAATCACCACAATACAGGCACGATGGACTCGATCGACCATAATAGAGTCACCCACCGGTGTATACACATGAACAGGAATACTCAGTGGATCACTAGGCCGAACCAAGTACGGTGCAAAGTAGGATGACACATACGAATACGTAGACCCTAGGTCAAATAGCATTGAAGCCTCTCTATCAAAAACCAGAATAGTACATGTAATGACTGCATTTGAAGACTCAGCCTCTGGCTTGGCTGGAAGAGCATAACATCGAGGCTGGGCCCCACTACCCTGAACCATACCTCTGGGACGGCCTGCTGCTGGCTGGCCTCCATCTCTGGCGGTCTGAGATCCACCTCTATGACCTCTACCTCCACCTCTAACACCTCTACCCCCACCTCTAACTGGCTGGGCGGGCTGTGGAACACCTGGTGCCGGTAATATGGCACGAGAACCCTAATTCTAAGAACTACCCGGTGTTCGAGGGCAAAATCTGGCAATGTGACCCGGCTCACTACAACTGTAACAAGATCTCGGCTGTTAAGAAGACTGGGACTGACCCAGTCGGCCTGAATGACCACCTCAAAAACTCTGAAGCGGAGGTGCACTGATAGGAGCTGATGGTGTACTGTAAAGTTGCTGATCAGAATAGTATGTCTGAGAACCACGACCACCTAAAGTGCCGTGGGAAACCTGGAGAGCTGACAGAAAGGGCTTGGGAGGATGGCCTCTGCCATAAGAATCTCTACCTCCAGATGAGGCACCACTGAATCTGCCTGAATGACGGGGCCTCTTATCCGACCCATGACCTCCTCCCTATGACAGAACCATCTCAAGTCGGCGGGCCACTGTGAGCATATGATCTTTGCCACGTTTAAATTACTCCTATAGAATTTCTTAAAATTAGGATTTTTCTTTCATTATTTAAATTTTTTTTAGGAATTAATTGCATAATTTTGTGTTTTGTTTGCATTTTATGTGCATTTTTAGGTGTCATAAAAATAAAAAAAATTACAAAATAGCACACTTGCATGTAGGACTTAATTTTAGATTTTTATAGTTATTAAACATCATTGAAAATAAGAGAAAAAATAACAAAAATAGTCCTTTTACATTTTTGTCTTCAATTTCACTTTTGTTTAATTTTTTCCTTAAAATTAGGATCTAGTTAATTTTAGGAAATTTAATAAGTCTCATTTAGAATTAAAATCAGGTTTTGGCTATTTTTAATTTTGCATTTAATAAAGTCCAAAATTCAAAAACTAAATAAATAAAATACAAAAAGAAAAGGAGAAAACAAATAAAAAGAAATTGGAATTAAGAAAAGGGAAGCAGGCCATTAATTTTGGGCCAATATCTGATTATAATTCAAGCCCAAACCCCAAACCCACTTCAAAATTGGCCCAAATTCACCCTTTACCCGGTCCAATTTTTCCAGGCCCCTAAGACTACTCAAACGACGTAGTATCATGGAGTACCGAGGTTAAGAGCCGAGCGAGGTGCCGTCGAGGTTCCGGTCCGCGGTCTCTTTCATTAAATCAAAATCAAAATCAAAATTAAAAAGCCTAACTAAGCCTATCTGCTACGAGTTACAAGATTCCTATCTATAAATCTCTTGAAGTTTGATCTTGAGTCTTAGCTGATTTTGTTGTGGACCCCGATCTGAATCTTGATGCTCGCAAGCTGTAGGTGCTGGTTTTTTCTTCAGCATTTGGATCAAAACGGGACATGCGAAGCTTGTGAATTCAATCAAGGTTTTGAGTCGTCCGCATCTTTGTCTGTTTCAACATTTTGAATTCACTTCTTTTTGTTCTTTTTCTTCTTTTCTTTATATTGGATTGAGACTCATTCTTTCCCCTACCTTGGATCCTGTGGCTCGAGGTCAAACCTGCTCAGACACTAAAACAAACAAACGAACAAAAATTTTCTGCCCCAGTTTTCACTAGGAAAATTTCGTGAGTTATTTGTAACAAAAATCTGAACTTATTCTCTTTTTATTTTTTGAATAAAACAAGAATTTTGTTTGTCTAGGATGGAAAAATTAGGGAGTGGAGCCTTACATCTAAAATGTCAACTCAAGGATCGGAGCCCTAATGTTGGTGAAAAGGGCGACTAGGGAATAGAGGCCCTATGTCTAAAAAGAGGCACAATTCAGGGATTGGAGCCCTAATGTTGGCAAAGGTAAAAGCTCAACTCATAGATTGGAGCCCTAAAGTTGGCAAAAGGTAAAAAGCTCAACTCAGGGATTAGAGCCCAAATGTTGGCAAAGGGTGACTAAGGAATAGAGGCCCTATGTCTAAAAGGCGCAACTTAGGGATTGGAGCCCTAATGTCGGCAAAAGGGTGATTAGGGAATGGAGGCCCTATGTATACAAGAGGCAAAACTCAGGTATTGGAGAAGTAATGTTGGCAAAAGACGACTAGGGAATGGAGGCCCTATGTCTAAAAAGGCAAAACTCATGGATTGGAGCCCTAATGTTGGCAAAAGGCGACTAGGGAATGGAGGCCCTATGTCTAAAAAGGCTCAACTCAGGGATTGGAGCCCTAATGTTGGCAAAAGGTGACTAGAGAATGGAGGCCCTATGTCTAAAAAGGCACAACTATGGGATTGGAGCCCTAATGTTGGCGAAAAGCGAAAGCTCAACTCAAGGATTGGAGCCCTAATGTTGGCAAAGGGTGACTAAGGAATGGAAGCCCTTTGTCTCAAAGGCGCAACTAAGGGATTGGAGCCCTAATGTTGGCAAAAGGGTGACTAGGGAATGGATGCCCTATGTCTAAAAGAGGCACAACTCAGGGATTGGAGCAGTAATGTTGGCAAAAGGCGACTAGGGAATGGAGGCCTTATGTCTAAAAAGGCTCAACTCAGGGATTGGAGCCCTAATGTTGGCAAAAGGCGACTAGGGAATGGAGGCCCTATGTCTAAAAAGGAACGACTCAAGGATAGGAGCCCTAATGTTGGCAAAAAGAGACTAGGGAATGGAGGCCTATGTCTAAAAGGCACAACTCAGGGATTGGAGCCCTAATGTTGGCAAAAGGCGACTAGGGAATGGAGGCCATATGTCTAAAAGGCACAACTCAAGGATTGGAGCCCTAATGTTGGAAAACGATGACTAGGGAATGGAGGCCCTATGTCTAAAAAGGTACAGCTCAGGGATTAGAGCCCTAATGTTAGCAAAAGGCGACTAAGGAATGGAGGCCCTATGTCTAAATGGCACAACTCAGGGATTGGAGCGCTAGTGTTGGCAAAAGGAGACTAGGGAATGGAGGCCCTATGTTTAAAAATGCACAACTCATGAATTGGAGCCCTAATGTTGGCAAAAAGGCGACTAGGGAATGGAGGCCCTATGTCTAAAAAGGCTAAACTCAGGGATTGGAGCCGTAATGTTGGCAAAAGGCGATGAGGGAATGGAGGCCCAATATCCAAAAAGCTCAACTTAGGGATTGGATCCCTAATGTTGGCAAAAGGCGACTAAGGAATGGAGGCCCTATGTCTAAAAAGGCATAACTGAGGGATTGGAGCCCAAATATTGGCAAAAGACGACTAGGGAATCGAGGCCATATGTCTAAAAAGGCACAACTCAGGGATTGGAGCCCTAATGCTGGCAAAAGGAAACTAGGGAATAGAGGCTCTATGTCTAAAAAAGGCACAACTCAGGGATTGGAGCCCTAATGATGGCAAAAGGTGACTATGAAATGTAGGCCTTATGTCTAAAAAGACACAAATCAGGGATTGGAGCCCTAATGCTGCCAAAAGGCAACTAGGGAATAGAGGCCCTATGTCTAAAAAGGCACAACTCAGGGATTTGAGCCCTAATGCTGGCAAAAGGCGACTAGGGAATGGAGGCCCTATGTCTAAAAAGGCTCAACTTAGGGATTGGAGCCCTAAAGTTGGCAAAATGCGACTGGGAATGGAGGCCCTATGTATAAAAGGCACAACTTAGGGATTGGAGCCCTAATGGTTGCAAAAGGCGACTAGGGAATGGAGCCCTATGTCTAAAAAGGCTCAACTTAGGGATTGGAGCCCTAATGTTGGAAAAATGCGACTGGGAATGGAGGCCCTATGTGTAAAAGGCACAACTTAGGGATTGGAGCCCTAATGTTGGCAAACAGCAGCTAGAGAATGGAGGCCCTATGTCTAAAAGGCACAACTCGAGGATTGGAGCCCTAATGTTGGCAAAAGGCGACTAGGGAATGGAGGCCCTATGTCTAAAAGATACAACTCAGGGATTGGAGACCTAATGGTGGCAAAGGTAAAAGCTCAACTCAGGGATTGAAACCCTAATGTTGGCAAAAGATAAAAAAAACTCAACTGAGGGATTGGAGCCCTAATGTTGACAAAGGGTGACTAGGGAATGGAGGCCCTATATCTAAAAGGCGCAACTTAGGGATTAGAGCCCTAATGTTGGCAAAATGGTGACTAGGGAATGGAGGCCCTATGTCTAAAAGAAGCACAACTCAGGAATTGGAGCCCTAATGTTGGCAAAAGACTACTAGGGAATGGAGGCCCTATGTTTAAAAAGGCACAACTCAGGGATTGGAGCCCTAATGTTGGCAAAAGGCGACTAGGGAATGGAGGCCCTATGTCTAAAAAGGCTCAACTCAGGGATTGGAGCCGTAATGTTGGCAAAAGGCGATGAGGGAATGGAGGCCTAATATCCAAAAAGCTCAACTTAGGGATTGGATCCCTAATGTTGGCAAAAGGCGACTAGGGAATGGAGGCCCTATGTCTAAAAAGGCATAACTCAGGGATTGGAGCCCTAATATTGGCAAATGACGACTAGGGAATGGAGGCCCTATGTCTAAAAAGGCACAACTCAGGGATTGGAGCCCTAATGCTGGCAAAAGGAAACTAGGGAATAGAGGCTCTATGTCTAAAAAAAGGCACAACTCAGGGATTGGAGCCCTAATGATGGAAAAAGGTGACTATGAAATGTAGGCCTTATGTCTAAAAACACACAAATCAGGGATTGGAGCCCTTATGCTGCCAAAAGGCGACTAGGGAATAGAGGCCATATGTCTAAAAAGGCACAACTCAGGGATTGGAGCCCTAATGCTGGCAAAAGGCGACTAGGGAATGGAGGCCCTATGTCTAAAAAGGTACAACTCAGGGATTGGAGCCGTAATGTTGGAAATATGCGACTAGGGAATGGATGCCCTATGTCTAAAAAGGCACAACTCAGGGATTGGAGCCCTAATGGTGGCAAAAGGCGACTAGGGAATGGAGGCCCTATGTCTAAAAAGGTACAACTCAGGGATTGGAGCCCTAATGTTGGAAAAAGATGACTAGGGAATGGAGGCCCTATGTCTAAAAAGGCACAACTCAGGGATTGGAGCCCTAATGGTGGCAAAAGGCGACTAGGGAATGGAGGCCCTATGTCTAAAAAGGCACAACTCAGGGATTGGAGCCCTAATGGTGGCAAAAGGCGACTAGGGAATGGAGGCCCTATGTCTAAAAAGGCTCAACTTAGGGATTGGAGCCCTAAAGTTGGCAAAATGCGACTGGGAATGGAGGCCCTATGTCTAAAAGGCACAACTCAGGAATTGGAGCCCTAATGGATGCAAAAGGCGGCTAGGGAATGGAGCCCTATGTCTAAAAAGGCTCAACTTAGGGATTGGAGCCCTAATGTTGGCAAAAGGCGACTAGGGAATGGAGGCCCTATGTCTAAAAGGTACAACTCAGGGATTGGAGACCTAATGTTGGCAAAGGTAAAAGCTCAACTCAGGGATTGAAACCCTAATGTTGGCAAAAGATAAAAAAAACTCAACTCAGGGATTGGAGCCCTAATGTTGGCAAAGGGTGACTAGGGAATGGAGGCCCTATATCTAAAAGGCGCAACTTAGGGATTGGAGCCCTAATGTTGGCAAAATGGTGACTAGGGAATGGAGGCCCTATGTCTAAAAGAGGCACAACTCAGGGATTGGAGCCCTAATGTTGGCAAAAGGCGACTAGGTAATGGAGGCCCTATGTCTAAAAGGCACAAATCAGGGATTGGAGCCCTAATGTTGGCAAAAAGAGACTAGGGAATGTAGGCCCTATGTCTAAAAGCCACAACTCAGGGATTGGAGCCCTAATGTTGGCAAAAGGTGACTAGGGAATGGAGGCCCTATGTCTAAAAGTCACAACTCAGGGATTGGAGCCCTAATGTTGGCAAAAGGCGACTAGGGAATGGAGGGCATATGTCTACAAAGGCACAACTCCGGGATTAGAGCCCTAATGTTGGCAAAAGGCGACTAGGGAATGGAGGCCCTATGTCTAAAAGGCACAACTCAGGGATTGGAGCCCTAATGTTGGAAAAAGATGACTAGGGAATGGAGGCCCTATGCCTAAAAAGGCACAACTCAGGGTTTGGAGCCCTAATGTTGGCAAAAAGTCGACTAGGGAATGGAGGCCCTATGTCTAAAAAGGCTAAACTCGGGGATTGGAGCCCCAATGTTGGCAAAAGGCGACTAGGGAATGTAGGCCCTATGTCCAAAAAGCTCAACTTAAGGATTGGAACCCTAACGTTGGCAAAAGGCTGTCACACCTCCTTTTTACCACTACCCCGGAAGGATATAATGAAGGGAGTTTTTCCAATTAAAGGACAACCGAAACGGGATTTATTTTTTATTAAAAGATTCAGAGTCGCCACTGGGGAGATTTATGGTGTCCCAAGTCACCGGTTTGAATCCCGAATCGAGGAAAAGGTTTGACTCTATTTAACAGTCGCGTCCGAGTAAGGAATTCTGTTAACCCGGGAGAAGGTGTTAGGCATTCCCGGGTTCCGTGGTTCTAGCACGATCGCTCAACTGTTATATTCGGCTTAATTGTCTGATTTTAATACATTTTGAACCTATGTGCAAATTATAGCTTTTAGCTGCTTTTATAAAACTTTTAAAGAAATTGAACGTCGTTTAAAACATATTTTTGGATCACGTCACATGAAATGCACCCGAATCCTCGACAAATTTTATTCAACGTTTTGGGATTTGGATTTGGGTCGCATGAAATGCACACCCGAATTTAGGAAGGTAAATTATTAAAAAAGCACGCCTAAAGTGACTAGCGTGTTATTAACTTTGCGGGAGGTCCTGAAAATCCGCAGAATGGCACGTCCCAAATTTTGAATATTTTAATAAAGTAATTAAAGAGGGCCACGCAATTTGTGATTTTATTTGGCGTAGTGCACCTCATTTATTTTAAGGCTATCCTAAAAGAGGCTATGGTTCTCTATTAAAGGTTGTCTCTAAAAGACCTAATTAATTAGCATTGTGAATTGCTATTATTAAAACTAATCGAAGAATTTGGGCCTCAAGTTTCAAGTCCACGCTTGAACAAGGGGAGGAACTCTCAATTCAAGTATGCTACTTAACTAGAAATGCCCAAAAACCTATTTTAACCTTGAATCCACTTATCACATGGATGTTCAAATCATTTGTATATAATTAGCCAATCATGCTGAACCGAAGTATCAAAAACCAAATCAATTTCAATCAATACACTCTAAGGATTTTATGTATGGATTGGACCTATAAATGAACGATAAATTGTCTAGCGTATTTAAAACCAGAAAATGCCTGATCTTACACTAATATGAGCATGCAGTCAACTTTAAATCCAATTTCCAACCAATAGCTTAACAAATCTGAATTAATTGACACTACAGCTGACATTTCTGCTAACTACTCACAACAGTTCGGATGTCCAGTCATTAATTACAAATGAAGATCTATGATGTCAGAACCAATTTCAAATTCATGCTATTTACCAATACTAACAGTTGAACTAACATGAAACAAACTTTACTAAGGCCAATGATCAAAAGTCCAACAGTCCAAACAATATATTACAATACAGACTTATTGCATAAAACACGATAAAACTGTAAAACAGTTAGAATTTATGACAAAAATCATGCTCCAAACATCATTTCATTTTTTACTTGAGATCTACATTGAAACGGATTCAGGGAATGTACGTGGAAATGAAGGAAAAGAAAAGTGAGGAAGCAGTGTATAGCAGCAACAATTCCAGCAACGGACAGTAATAACATAAACCACCCAGATTCAAGTTAAAACCAAAAGCAAAATTTGATGTACAAGTGGAGGAAACAGTCTCAGGAGAACCAAGACCACATCAACTTCAACTCCAAGTTCAAGAAACCAAAATCAATTCCTTCCCTACACCCAAGTGAATCAGAAACTTATTTCAAAGATTATGTGTTTAGTTCTCTTACGTGTACTCTCTCTCAATGTATATTTTCAGTGTATTTTCAGTGTATTTCCTCTCTCAATTTCCAAGGTTCTGAGGTCTCCTCTTTTCTGGACTCCAGCTCTCTTAACTCAATCTCTATGTGTTTTTCTTAACTCTCAAAAGAATGTCTGGATCTCTCTATTACTCTCCACCTCAATCTCCCAATGTCCCTCCTCTTTCTATGTGTTCTCCAGTGTATTCTTATGTGTTCTCTCTCCCTCTAACAGAGTGTATGGCCAGCCTTTTTATATTCTGATTTTAAAACCTTTCCAAATTGTAAAAGCATTTGTTCAATTAGAAAAATGAATTCCCCATCCCTCTCTTATCTTCCCACTATTTTATTCAACCCATGTTACTCCCTGATTTTTCCACTATTGAATGTCAGTCCTACCTTTAACCACTTTTTCCCTTATTTTAATTCAATTGGTATGGGCAAACTGTATTTTAAATTAATGGTATGGGCACGCCCATGTTTTAAATTAATTCCCCTGTCCCTTATTCATTATTGAACTAAACCCCCCATGTTTTCTGATTTCCAACATTTAAAGTGCATACAACAGGGTGTTTCTCTACACTACCGATCCCCTTTTGATTAATCAATTTGTTAGGTCAGTAATACAGCACCATTCTACCCTTGCAAACCATTCACATCTAAACGAGTATCAATTAAACTCAAACTAATCCCTAATTTGACTGTCTGAGTGAATTAAACAAAAATAAAACATTTGACCTTAACACCAACAACCTCCTAATTATTCAAAAACAAATCAGACAAAATCAATAAACCAGTCTGTATAAATTCAAAGAAATAACAAGGAAAATCATAAAAACAAACTGACCAAACAAAACAGAACAAAAATAAAAGAAAGGAGTAGAACAAGAACATGATGGAACAAAATAAATAAAATAAACTAAAAGTGGAGCAGAATACCTAATGAATGACTTAGATGTGAAGAACGTGACTTGAAGCTTCAAAGCTTCGTATTTCTGGTCAAATTTTATATTAATCGTATGTTCTCATAGAGAACAAACGAGTAATATCACGTTCGACCGAAATCACCCGTAGAATCTTGATCTGGATTTTTGGGGTTTTAGGGTTGGACCCTTGATTTAATATTCGAGGAATCTGGGCAAGTTTCGAAGGAAAATGGTTGGTGATTGGGGATGAGGGGAGTTGGATGAACATTTGGTGTTGATTTGGGGCTGAAATAAGATGGCGCCGCCACCAGAAGGTGGTGGGGAAATAGTGGCGGCTGCTAGGGTTCATGGTCAAAGTTTGATATTCGACAGGTTCTGGGTTGATTTGAGGGAAGGTGGTCGGGGATTTGGCACGAGGACGTTGAGGGGATCACATGGTGTTAAGGTGGAGTCGAACTGAAACTTTCCACCGGAGAGTTCATTTGGTTTTTTGGAGATTCGAGGGGCTGGGCTGGTATTAGAAGAAAGATGAGGGTGAATCGGGGATGGGGAGGTCACGGTTAATCGATGGTGTAAAAATAGAGGTGTTTGGGCCACCGGAACCGCCGTGAGGCAATTTCCGGTAGGCGGAGGGCGGTGGGGGGAGGCGGCAAGAGACAGGCTTGTCTCTGAGTCATTAGAGACGAGAGAGAGGGGGTCTGTTTGGGGATTTATATACGTAAGGGGGAATTGGATCCAAGCCGTTCGATCAAACGAGATCAACAGCTTGGATCGATTGACTTAATAAAACGATGTCGTTCAGACAAACTTGAGACCGGGTTGGTCTCTGATGGAGCGGGTCGGGGCTGAACACGGGTTAGGGCGAAGGATTTTGATCGTTCGATCAAATGGATTCAACGGCTTGGATTGAGACGCCTGAAATGGCGTCGTTTGGTTGGGGCTGGAGACGAGCTAGATTGGGGACGGGTTTGGGCCTGATCAGGTGTGGGTTTGGGAGTGTTTGGTTTGGGAACTTAATTAAAATAGGCCCAATTTGATTTCCTTCCTCCTTTCTTTTCTTTTTCTTTTTTATTTTCTTCCTAAATCATTTTCCAAAATTGAAACCTAAAATTATAAAACCAAGTTAACTTAAAAATACTAATTATCTAATTATCACAAACACTTAAATACCAAATTATACAATTAAACACTAAAAATGCAAAGTGCATTTTTATAGTTTTCCTTCATTTTATAAAAATAAGTAATTTACTATTTAACTTAAAATTATAAAATTAAATCCTAAGTGTAAATACAACCTATTTTTGTATTTTTTATTGATTAAATAAAATCCCTAGACACAGACAAATGCAAATAATAACAAAATATCACGAAAATTCACCAAATTGCACACAATAAAGACAGACAATTTTGTTTGATTTTGTTGGAATAATTCATGTGAGGCAAAAATCACATGCTCACAGCTGCCCCTCTTTGCCCGTAAACATGAAAAGTTTTCGTGCAAAGACAAAGTGAGCAGACACGAGCAATTTTTGCCCGTTTGACTATTCCGTGTGAAGCATTTTTTGAAATAATTGACCGAACATCTGCTTCAAAGGTCTCCTACATATCCTTGGCTTAAAAGGAATCAGGTCAATATAGTTCAGGGAGTTTTGGTAGCTGGGACTACCGTGAAACTGTGGTTTCATTGTTATTGTTGTTGCTGCTACTGCTTGCTGACCTCCTTATTACACCATGCTTAAAAGAAAATAAGAAGTTAGACTAAACTATAGTCTATGAATTACAAAGTCCTATCTAGACCTTCAAACTTGCTCTTGTATTTGTTGTTGTCTTGTTGTCTGGTATTCTCTTATAGCAATTCCTTTGTTGCTGCCTTGCACCGATTTCTTGACTTATATTCCTCTATTATCCAGGCGGGCTCCTGACTTCAACCTTTTAAAATTACATCTCTGTTCTACGAGTTGGGTTTCTGACTTCAAACTTTAACAACTACACCTCTGTTCTCCAGGCGGGCTCCTGACTTCAACACTTTAACAATTACACCTCTGTTCTCCAAGCGGGCTCCTGACTTCAACAATCTTTAAAATTTACACCTCTGTTCTCCAGGCGGGCTCCTGACTTCAACAATTTTTAAAATTTACACCTCTATTCTCCAGGCGGACTCCTGAATTCGCAACTTTAACAACTACACCTATGTTCTCTAGGTTGGCTCCTGACTTTAAAACTTTTAACAATTACACCTCTGTTCTCCAGGCGGGCTCCTGACTTCAACACTTTAACAATTACACCTTTGTTCTCCAAGCGGGCTCCTAACTTCATCACTTTAACAATTACACCTCTGTTCTCCAGGCGGGCTCCTGACTTTACACACTCAAACTGTCTTCTTTTGTTACTTGACATTGTTTTCCTTCGCATTTCGAACCATTTTTCCATGATACTTGAATTGTCTTCCTTCGGAACTGCTTTCCCTTAAAACCTGGATTGTCTTCCTTCGAAACTGCATTCCCTTAAAACTTAAGTTAACTTGCTCCCCCTTGAAACTTGAGTTGTCTCCCTTCGAAACTGCTTTTTCCTTAAAACTTTAGTTGTCTTCCCTGTTTTGTTTGGTGCTTGCCTTTATTTACGGTGGATTTCTCCGAAACAACCGAGATTTTCTGCCCCTGTTTCAATCACAGAAAATCTCGTCAGTTTAAAATGTGTTGGTTGGTTGTGATACTCTTGCTGGGGATGGTTTTTTTCTCCGATCCTTTCCATGCTCTGCTTTATCCGACCGCCTTGAGCTTAGATCAAAACTTCTGACCTTCTGACTACTCCTTAGTTACAAACTCCCCAACTATTATTTCTAGTCTGCTTATCTGACCCCATATATTTCCCATGACAGCTGATTTCTACTCGAAGATCTTGCCTGTTTATTGACTAACCACTTTCTCTGTCATCTGTATCCCTGAAACGTCGTTTCTTCGTTTGGACCCAATATCCTCTATTTGTTGCATTGCTCATGAACCGGCATCTTTCCGACCTTTGTGTCTCACATGAATCCCGAATCACGTCCATTTTCCCCACTCTATGTGTACGTTGCTCTTTTTCCCGCGAAAAGTTTTCTCCGTTATCAACAACACTTTATGTCCCTGTTTCAAACACAAAGAAAAGGTCGGTCAGTTTAATGTGTGGTGATTGGATGTGATATTCCTGCTGGGGATGGTTTTTCCCTTATCTCCTTTCCATACTTGTTTTTGTCCGACTACCTTGACCTCGGTCGAGAATTTCCGACCCTCTAACTAACCCTTATCCACAAACTTCCAAATTGTTGCTTTCCGCTTCTAGCCTTTCTTATCTGATCCCATTTCCTTCACGGAATCTTAGACCATTCATCATTTGGATTTCCAATGACGCCTTTCATGTCTCATCATATCATCGTCGGCATGTCCTAGCCACACTTCGCTTCGCACCATGTTGGAAACTAGTAGTAAGCTTTGAAATTCCTTCTTATTTTTTAGAATTAATTTATTATTTTAAAATACTTATACCAAAAGAAAAGAAATGCGATGATTTCAAAAGATAAGAATAAAAGAGAATCTTCTTTTAGAAGACCGTTTGAGAAAAGAAAAAGGACTTATCTGAATGGGATAACTGATCCCAATGATCATGTTGTGAATTTCGGATTAATCAACCCAGTCTATTCAATTCAATCAATTTCCAATTGTCTTGCTTGCCTCAAAATTCTCACAATTCAATTCTCTACTAAATTCTATCTTTTTTCTGCTTGATGCCTCGATGGATTTCTGCCGTCAACCTTAACTTGTTCGTTCCTTTCTCAAATCTTTGTCGCCTTATGGTTCCTGTGAAGGTTTTCACCAATAAGACTCTCTCATTTTTGGACTTCTCTCAACTTAAATCGCCTTACAGTGCCCTTGCGGGTTTTTACTAACAAGACTCTCTCATTTTTGGACTTCTCTCAACTTACGTCGCCTTACAGTGCCCTTGCGGGTTTTCACTAAATAAGACTCTCTCATTTTTCAATTTTCTTGCTTAAAACCGGAGTATTGCCCCTGATATGCATTATCTATACTTGCTTGACTTGGCACCCTTTGAAGACTGATCGGGAGGTCTTTCTTTGGATGTTAATGTGGGTTCTTGGATAGGTTTGGAACTGAAAGGGAATCGAAAAGTTCAAACCAAATCCAACGGGTTAGAACTACAACTTTTGGAACCAACTTCCTTATTTCAAACATAACTTCTGCCCCAGTTTCTTTCTTGGGGACCTTTTGAGTTTTACTTCCCTATGACCAAGTCGTGAAGCTGCCTACGTATCCTTAAGAGGAATCAGGTCAAACGTAGTTCACCCAAATTCCTTGTTGTTACGATTTTTCTTTTCCTTTATTTTTTCTTTTCTATTTTCCTTTTCTTTATATTTTTTTCTTTTCTTTCTTCTCTTTTCCTTTCTTCTTGGTTATTGATTCCAAAAGAGGGTACGAAAATAAAATAAATAAGGCTCAAAAGGGTGAACAAAGGGTAAAGTGTTTAGATAGCAGAACAAATTGTCTTCGTCATTTCAAACTTCGAGATAACGCCAAGTACAAACAATCAGTGATTATCCTAAAGAAATCATACATAATATCTCTTGACCGCATCAAAATTGATAGCCATATCTATGCATTTTCCTTCAATATCTGTTAAACATAAAGCGTCATTGGACAATACTCTGGTCACAATGAACGATCTTTGCCAATTCGAGGCGAACTTGCCCTTTGCTTCAGCCTGATGTGGAAAGAACCGTTTCAACACTTGCTGCCCCACTTCAAACCTCCTGGGACGCACCTTCTTGTTATACGCTCTTGCCATCCTCTTTTGATATAATTGGCCATGACATACTGCTGCCAATCTTTTTTCATCAATTAAACTCAACTGCTCCAAATGGGTTTTGACCCACTCGTCATCATCAATCTCAGCCTCGGCGACAATCCGAAGAGATGAGATTTTGACTTCTGCAGGGATCACTGCTTCAGTGCCATATACCAACAAGTAAGGAGTTGCACCTACTGAAGTGCGAACAGTAGTGCGATAACCCAATAACGCAAATGGTAACTTCTCATGCCATTGCCTGGAACTTTCTACCATTTTCTTCAGTATTTTCTTTATGTTCTTGTTGGCCGCCTCAACTGATCCGTTTGTCTTAGGACGATATGGGGTAGAATTGCGATGTGTAATCTTAAACTGTTGACAAACTTCTTTCATCAAGTTGTTGTTAAGATTAGCACCATTATCTGTGATGATTACTTTTGGGATTCCAAATCGACAAATGATATTGGAGTGTACAAAATCAACCACCGCCTTCTTAGTTACAGACTTAAAAGTTCTAGCTTCAACCCATTTGGTAAAATAATCAATGGCCACCAGAATGAACCTGTGCCCGTTGGATGCTGCTGGATCAATGGGCCCAATGATGTCCATGCCCCAAGAAACAAAGGGCCACGGTGCCGACATTGTGTGCAATTCAGATGGCGGAGAGTGAATCAAATCCCCGTGTATCTGGCATTGATGACATTTGCGCACAAAGCTGATACAATCTTGCTCCATAGTGAGCCAATAACACCCTGCTCGAAGGATCTTCTTTGCCAATATATATTCGCTCATGTGCGGCCCACAAACTCCAAAATGTACTTCCGTCATGACTGCCGTAGTTTGTTTAGCATCTATGCATCTTAACAATCCAAGTTCTGGTGTACTTTTATACAACACTCCTCCACTGAGGAAAAATCCACTTGCCAACCGTCGAATTTCTCTCTTTTGATCTCCTATGGCTTGAACCGGGTATATCCCCATTTTGAGGTACTCCTTGACATCATGGAACCATGGTTCGCCATCAAGTTCCTCTTCCACCATATTACAATAAGAATGCTGATCACGAACTTGGATATGCAATAGATCGACATGAACTTTGTCTGGATGATGCAACATTGATGCTAATGTAGCTAAAGCATCGGCAACTTTGTTATGGAATCTTGGGATGTGCCTAAACTCCACTGATCGAAACCGCTGACATAGATCATGCAAATATTGTCGATACGGTATGAGTTTCAGATCCCGTGTTTCCCATTCTCCTTGAATTTGATGTACCAGGAGGTTCGAGTCTCCCAAGACCAAAACGTCCCAGACATCCATGTTCGCAGCTAACCGTAAACCCAAAATGCATGCCTCATATTTAGCCATGTTGTTGGTACAATAAAATCGAAGTTGAGTCGTAACAGGATAGTGACGTCCTGTTTCAGAAATAAGCACAGCCCATATTCCAACTCCTTTCATGTTTGCAGCCCCATCAAAGTACAGTTTCCAACCTGGTTTTTCGGTTAGTTCAAGCTCATCAATATGCATCGTCTCTTCATCAGGAAAATAAGTTTTCAACGGCTCATATTCTTCATCGATCGGGTTCTCGGCCAAGTGATCAGCCAACGCTTGGGCTTTTATTGCAGTCCTTGTCACATACACAATGTCAAACTCCATGAGTAAAATCTGCCACTTTGCAAGTCTCCCTGTGGGCATAGGCTTTTAAAAGATATACTTCAACGGATCCAAGCGGGAAATGAGGTAAGTAGTGTAAGATGACAAATAATGTTTCGATTTTTTAGCTACCCAAGTTAGGGCACAACATGTCTTCTCAAGGTGAGTGTACTTAACCTCATAAGCCGTGAACTTCTTGCTAAGATAGTAGATGGCTTGTTCTTTCCTACCGGTGACGTCATGCTGTCCCAGTACACAGCCAAATGAATTTTCCAAAACCATCAAATAAAGAATCAAAGGTCTTTCTGGTTCAGGTGGGATCAACACAGGTGGATTTGACAAATACCCCTTTATCTTATCAAATGCCTCTTGACATTCTTTGGTCCATTTGACCGCAACATCCTTCTTCAATAACCTAAAAATAGATTCACAAGTTGACGTGAGCTGAGCAATAAACCTACTAATGTAGTTCAACCTTCCCAAAAGACTCATCACTTCGGTCTTGTTTTTTGGAGGCGGCAATTCTTGGATCGCTTTGATCTTCGACGGATCCAACTCAATGCCTCGCCGACTGACTATAAATCCCAACAGCTTTTCGGACGGAACTCCAAATGCACATTTGGCAGGGTTGAGTTTAATGTCGTACCTGCGAAGCCTCTGAAAGAACTTCCTCAAATCTCCGACGTGGTCGGCCTGCTACTTTGATTTGATGATTACATCATCCACGTATACCTGAATCTCTTTGTGAATCATATCATGGAATACAGTGGTCATTGCTCGCATATATGTTGCCCCAGCGTTCTTCCGACCAAATGGCATTACTCTATAACAATAAGTTCCCTATGGCGTGATGAGCGCCATCTTCTTTGCATCTTCTTCATCCATCAAAATCTGATTATACCCAGCATAGCATTCCATGAAAGATCCAATCTCATGCCTCGCATAATTATCAATCAGGATGTGGATATTAGGTAATGAGAAGTTATCCTTTGGGCTTGCTTTGTTCAGATTTTGGTAATCAATGCATACTCTGATCTTGCCATCATTCTTCGATACCAACCATTCAGGATATCGAGTGACTCGAATAACCTTCGCATCCAGCTGCTTGGTTATTTGTTCCTTAATCTTCACACTCATGTCAGTTTTGAATTTTCTCAATTTTTGCTTGACATGAGGGAATGTCGGATCAGTGGGAAATTTGTGAACCACTATATCAGTGCTTAAACCTGGCATGTCGTCATACGACCATGCAGACACATCTTTGTATTCCATGAGTATTTCGATTAATTCTTTTCGAGTTTTGGGTTCGAGATGGATGCTTATTTTAGTCTCTCTGATGTTACCTGCATCCCCTAAATTTATGGCTTCGGTATCATTCAAATTGGGCTTAGGTTTTTCCTCAAAATGACTTAATTCTTTACTAATCTCCTCAAGAGCCTCATCTTCGTCAAATTCTGACTCGTAATCACACACAACCTCTTGAACTATTATCTCAGATTGATTTCTTAGACTGGGTTGAGGATTCCTTATGCACATCATATCATTAGAACATGCGTCAAAGGAACTGTACAGAAAACAAAAGAAGAAAACAAAATATAAAATTTATCAGGAGTGAAAAACAGGAAGAAATTGCATTTCATTGAAAATGGAAGATAACAAGGTTTTCATACTTAAAACAAACTGAAATTCGGATTACAACCCTGAAATAATCCATACAAACTTAAATAAAAATCAAAGCAGACTACCAAGGCTCCCTCCGGGTAGGGAGATAAGTAGCCTTCCAATTATTAATCTTCGCTTTTGGCCCGACAAACTGTATTTCTGCATGGCTAGGACCCTCGCCGAGTTCTAACATGTTCACCTCGCTGAACACTACTCAAATCTTTCTATCAATTCCGTATCAGGGATAACCTCATCCTTGGGAATCATCGTCGCTGGTCGTTTTCTGGTGCCTGCTTTGACAAATGACCTGGAGAGATGTGGGACCGGCTTTGGAAGGACCCATGCCCTCTGTTTCAGCTTCTTGGCTCTTCTTATGTCTGCGGCCGTGGGTTGGAATCCTATACCAAAAGTTCCCACATTTCCAGGGAGGGACACTGGTTGAATAATGCCTTGCAAAGCAAATCCTAGACCTTTCCCTGGTACGAACCCATTCTTTAACATTTCATATGCTACCATGACCGATGCAGTCGTTACCTTTGGGTTAGCGATACACTTCCCCTCTTGCAATTTCTCGACTGTCGTTGTGTCTGAAACTTGATAGACCCATGGCCCCTTGTCATCTTCCATTTATATAAATGGCACAATGGTGTCGCTGTGTGCGCACAAATTGTCTTCCCCATGCACCACTATCTCCTGCATGTCCCATTCAAACTTGATCATTTGGTGAAGAGTTGACGGTACTGCTTTAGCGGCGTGGATCCATGGTCGACCCAATAGCAGATTATATGAGACAGCTATATCTAGTACTTGAAATTCCATCGTGAACTCCACTGGTCCTATCATCAATTCCAACACTATGTCCCCGACTAAGTCTTTTCCCCTGCCATCGAATCCTCGCACACAGATATTGTTCTTGTGGATCCTCCCGTTCTCTACTTTCCGTTTGGTCAGAGTGGAGAGAGGACAGATGTTTGCACTCGAACCGTTGTTGACCAATACCCGTGTGACCACAGAGCTCTCATATTTTACTGCCAGATAAAGGGACTTGTTGTGTTTCGTGCCCTCTACGGGCAATTCATCATCAGAGAAAGTGACCCTATTCACTTCGAAGAGTTTGTTGTCTATTTTCTCCAAGTGATTCACAGTGATTTTGTCAGGGACATGTTCCTCGTTCAAGATTTTCATTAATGCTCGGCAATGTTCGTCCAAGTGGATCAATAATGAAAGCAAGGAAATCTGTGCCGGTGTCTTCTTTAACTGTTCTACAATGGAGTAGTCCTGCATCTTCATCTTTTTTAGAAACTCTTCCGCTTCCTCTTCGGTCACGGGTTTCTTCGCTGAAGCTGAATTATCCTTGGCTTTGCTCAAATCTGCGGGAGCAAAACATCTTCCCGACCGAGTTAACCCTTGGGCCTCACAGACCTCCTCCTTGACCTCCTTCCCTTTATACATCACTGCCACCCGTCCGTAGTTCCACGGAACAGCCTTACTGCTAATTATCGGTAATTGGATTACCGGCTTGATGATGACTTGATCGACACGGGCCCCTTCTACATTTATGATGGGTCTGCTGACTGCTCCCGGCACAATTACCTTTACTCTCTCTTGTCTCGTTGTGATCTGGCTTGGAGACCCCTTGTTCACCCCTGTAGATGGTCCGACACACTTTTCAATCAACTCGAGCGCTGACCCTTCACCTGTTGTTTGTTCAATTATCTGTCTCATTGGAACGAATTGTCATTACGGTCTGTGATGGATTCTTCGGCTCTCCCCTTTTATGCACAATTTCAATCATGTTTGCCTTTGGGTGGGCTGGCATTGGATTCCTGTTGATGTTAGGTACCTCAGGAGCTTGCACTTCAATTATGTTAGTGTCAATGAGCTCTTGTATTGCACTCTTCAAGTGCCAACACTTCTCGGTATCATGTCCCGGGGTACCTGAATAATACTCGCAACTGACCGAGTAATCAAGGTTTTTTGGTGGTGGATTTGGCAGTTTAGATGGTATTGGCCTTAGCATATTCAGTTGTCTGAGCCTTTGGAACAGACTGACATATAATTCCCCAAATGGAGTGAATGTTTTCTTCTTTTGTGCCCTGTCACCCCTGAATGCCGGATTAGGTCGGAAATTTTGACCGGGAGGGTTTCTATTCTGTGGAGCAGGAGCACGCCATTGGTTGTGAGGCGGAGGTTGGTTGTATGCTTGAGCATGGTGAATTGAAAAAGGAGCTTCGGGATGTGGGTAGTAGTATTGGGTTAGTCCATATGGAGTGTGGGGGTAAGCTTGAGGGCTGGGTGGAGGATGGTTATAGTAAGATAACGGGCTTCGGGGCCAAGATCTCGACTCGATCGTCGCAACGTATTCTTTCTTCTTCTTCCCGAGCACACCCCCGGTACCGCTCTGGATAGCTTGGGTGGTTGCTTTGATTGCTGAGTAACTCAGGATCTTGTTGGACTTAAGTCCTTCCTCGATCATACCGCCCATTTTCACAACCTCATTGAAAGACTTGCCGATCGTCGTTGCCAAGTGACCAAAATAAGTCGGCTTTAATGCTTGCAAAAAGTAATCGACCATCTCTCCCTCTTTCATAAGAGGGTCGACCCTCGCAGCTTGTTCCCTCCAACGGAAACCATATTTCCTGAAACTCTCTCCGGGTTTTTTCTCCAGTTTTATCAATGATAGACGATCTGGAATGATTTGTAGATTGTACTGGAAATGGCCGGTGAATGCTTGTGCCAAATCATCCCATGTATACCACCTACCATGGTCCTGTCGCGTATACCATCCTAATGCAGACCCGCTCAAACTCTGGCTGAAGTATGCCATCAGTAACTCATCCTTTCCACCCGCCCCTCTCATTTTGCTGCAAAATCCTCGCAAATGTGCCACCGGATCACCATGCCTGTCATACAGATCGAACTTAGGCATCTTGAATCTTGCTGGTAACTAAACATCTGGGAACAAACATAAATCCTTATATGCCACACTGACTTGGCCGCCCAAACCTTGCATATTCCTGAAAGATTGCTCCAGACTTTTTACTTTTCGAAACATTTCTTCCTGCTTCGGATTCTTGGTTTTCTTTTTAGGTTCTGCGGAGATACCAAGTTGAGTATGGTAAAAGTACAGTTCAGGTGCTTTGAAGGTGGGTTCGGGAGGGTAATATAGATTATCCTACGCTTGGAACACAGGCTCGCTGGAAGACCTGTAGAGTGGGGCTGGTGCAGGTGCCACAAAGACAGGGGTAATTGGTGGAGGGTATGGAACTGTTTTTGGGATTTGTGGTGTTTGGGAGGTGGTTCCCTGATGATGTTGAAAATTTGGGGATAAATCCGAAACAAGCTGTTCCGGAAACTGGGTGGGTATTGGGAGGAAAGTAGGGTTAGCAGGATAGGCTGGTGGTGGCTGACCCTTCGTCCAGGCCTGGTACATCTCAACCATTTGTTGTTTCAATTTATACATCTCATCTTTCATTGCTTGCACGTCTACCTCTTCTACCTCAGCGCTTCCTTCTCTATCGAGGCTAGACATGATTACTGGTATCGGTCCCTTCGATCTAGTTTGATAATGGTAATATGCCAGTACGCTTTAGGTAAACTAACTGCTTGGATTCTCTGGGACAAGCAACAAACTTGTTAGTTTTTAGCATTTGACATATATGCAATTTCACGTTGGGATGCAATGCACCTAGCCAGTTAACCATTTCTATCATGTATTTGCTTACGGTTGCGTGCGTCATTCCATCTTTTCACAATTGTGCCCCTTTTTAACACCCCTCAAACTTTCCCCTATTTTGGTTATTTTCATTTTTCCTCTCTTTCTTTTTCTTCTTTTTAGTGGTGGTCGAATCTTATGTGGATTGCCTACGTATCATGTCCCCGCATGAATCAGACCATGCGTAGTTCTGGACTATATAAAAGTATGTAGCCACATATTTTCAAAAACAAACAACTGCTTTTAACATAACACTTGGAAGAAGTTACAAACTTTGAAAGGACAACAAAGCAAACTTTGAAAAGAAACCGACTTACAAACTTTAATATGAAAATACCGACTCAAAACAGAGATTAAGAATACATTAACGCCTTAAAATTTCCTGGGGCCTACAAGGCATCATTCGGCCTTGCCGCGGGCCTTTGTGCGAGATCCCTTTGGAGCCTATCCAAATCTCTCATTATTTGTCGGATAATGTCATCACCGCCGCAAAAAAGGTGGTACGGGTCATGTTCTCGCACGCTCGGCACTTTGCAATAATGCAATGTGCGATGTTTGTGACCTCTTCTCTAATACTGTTCTTTTCCTGCAGCAGCTGCCCTATCTGTTGATCCCCGGTTTTCAGCACTCGAGAATTATGAAGGAGTTGATCTTGAAACTTATGCATTTGTTCCTCCATCCGTGCCATCAGGTCGTAACAGTGCTTCCTATCTGCTCTGGAATCTCTAGCTTGCCTGAATACCCTGTCTTCGAGAATGGCTATTGTTCCTCTTAGGACAGTGACGCTCCCCTCATAGTCCATCTTCATATGTTGTATGTGAAGTGCCCATTCTTTTGCGCCCTTTGTCCACCTGGCTCGGATCCTTGCCAAGCTAGCTTCAGATCTCTCCAAGCCCTCTTGGCATTCGTGGGCTTTCCCTTTTAGTTCATTTATGAGTCTTTGGTCAGCCTGGCTCCTTCCTGGTTTTCTGATGGCTGTTCTCATTTTCCGGTTCTGAGCCTTAAGGGCCTCATTTTCTTAGGTTAGGATTTTCTTCTCCCCCTCATATGCAGTGTCTTGAACATCTTTTTCAAATTGAAATTTCATGGCTTGCTTCTCCGGTTTGCTTGTTTTAGCCTTGTAGATTTCTTCCTTCGCCAGCCAACCCCATTGTTCTCATGAGTCATCCGTAAATTGCTGGATATGGGCTCTTTTAGCAGGTCTTAGGGGAGTATGGAATCTCCTCTCAAACCATACCTTATACTTTGGGTCCACTTCGCCTCTAGCTAAATCTCGAACCATGGTTCTGGGCTCGAGGAATCTGCACTCATTCCATAACTTGCAAATTCTATCCTCTGAAAATGCAGCTCTGGGACCTAACTCGACGACTTGTTTGCTCAGGTCTTCATCATTAGGGACGGTTTGAAACCTTCCCAACTGCCACAATACCCGATGGGGAGCATATGGCTGGATGCTCCAGATGCCCATTAAGAGAATATAGCACTCTTCAGCCGACATGTATGCTGCTTCAGTGGCGGGAAGCCACCCAAATGCCCATTCAATTTTATCGAACGTTAAGGATTTTAGTTGCTTAAACCAAACTTCAGTACCTTCAGGAAATTCAATACCTGTTACTCGTTTGTCAAACTTTTCAATGCATTTTAACCCGGTCAGACCAGCATTCATATATCCCGCCTGATGACAAAGGTTCTCTTGCATCCATAGTTGAAGTAGCAAATTGCAACCCTGAAAAAATCTTTCTCCTTCCTGGTAGAAGGTCAAAGCTCAGTAGATTTCTGACAGAATCAAAGGAACTACAGTGTTGTTGGCCTTTTTGATCGCAACATCGATCATCCTCACGAGGCCCATTTCTATCTTAGTATCTTTGCGTGGACAGATCACCACCCCCAAGAATGCTGTTATGAATTCCAAACCTTGCCTCGCCACCCATTTGTCTCTATTTCCGGCATGGGTTAGCCCAAGATTCGACTCTTCGAAACCCCGAGGATTACCATAGCGTTGATACAAGAATATGAGAGTACAACATCCTTGAGACAAATCCTCATTCTGAACATCACGACTAATACTCAGTAAATCCAAAAATCGGTGTGGAGATACCGGTCTTGGCGACAAAGGATATCGACCTCTTAGGTTTCCGTTGAGGCCTGCATAACCTGCCATCTCCTCCAAGGTCGGCGTGAGCTCAAAATCTGAGAACCGGAACACATTGTGATTGGGGTCCCAAAAAGGTATCAATGCTTCAATAATATCCTGCCTTGGCTTGATTTTCAACAATCCAACGAGACCGCCCAGAACCTTCACCACTGTCTCTCTACTACCCTTGCTTAAGTCATACCACCACAGATGGAGCTTCAAAGGGATATCCTTAAGGACTGTGAAGGGTTTAATTTCAATTGTGCTCATCCTACACATTTATTTAAGATGATTTTAATGACTCAAAAAGAAATAATCATTTTTTCAAAAGATTACTCACATATTGGTTTTGCAAATACGGCCCTTTAGCACTTCAAGGAGGAAGATTTTAAAGTCGTATCTGTTAACCGTAAGAAATGACTCAGGGTGGCTGATCTTGCAAAAATGTCCTTCCGGCGTCCTTTTGGGACATTCGGCTTTTTCAAACAAGAATTACATCACCTAACTTATTTATGACAACACTATAAAATTTTTTTTTTTTTTGGTTGTTTTGGGGCTATTTCTGCAAAAGGGGAAGTTGGACCCATGGGGGTTGCCTACGTATCTCACATCCGGTGAGAATCAAACTGACGTAGTTCGGGTAAATAAAACAAACCATTTTTTAAAACAAAAACATTTCTTCTTTTTTTTTATTTCATTGACAAATAAAACAAACTATTTTTGAAAACAAGACTCTCTTTTTTCATTTATTGGCAAATAAACAAACTATTTTTTTCTTCTTCTACTTTTTTTTTTCTCAAACATTCGGCGTAGTTACGACACTATTTGGGCATTGGTATTTTCAAAACAGGTGATTAACGCTTTTACCCTCTACACTACTATCCCTTTTTTTTCAATTGTTCCCAATATTCAAAAGTCGGTCAGCATGCAAGTCCGATGCAAATAAGTGCACAAGCAGCAAGTAAGATGCATCAGGATGGTCTTTTCCTTTCAGGTACACCTGTCCTAGACAGACCCAACCCATGTGTTGAGTCTCCAAAGTCAAATGCACATGATGCAAACAAACGTTCCTACTAGGGATTCAGCATGAGGCTTTGTTTTTCTAGGTTTAAAAACCTGGGTTTATTGTTCTAGACCTGGCTTACCCAAGCAGACAACTCGAGCCGAGGGGGCAGCGTACCGGGGATACAGAAGCTCCGCCGGCTTAGCAACTTATCCGAACCTCATTCTAAATGGGATGTGACTCTAGATAGAAAAGAAGTCACACGAAGTGCACCCTTATTCATGATTTAGAAAACTCAGAGAGAATATGGGTTTCGTAATAGTTTATATATACAATTCACCAAATAACAAAGAGGTAAAGCATTTAGCACATCAAGCCCAAACATGTAACAAAATCAGATAAATCCAAATATAACAATTTAACTAAGCTTGAATTCTGAACCCTGAACTAAAAGTTTTGGGTTCTTTTCCCCAGCAGAGTCGCCAGAGCTGTCACACCTCCTTTTTACCACTACCCCCGGAAGGATATAATGAAGGGGGTTTATCCAATTAAAGGACAACCGAAATGGGATTCATTTTTTATTAAAAGATTCAGAGTCGCCACTTGGGAGATTTACGGTGTCCCAAGTCACCGGTTTGAATCCCGAATTGAGAAAAAGTTTTGACTCTATTTAACAGTCGCAAACCAGAAATCCGAGTAAGGAATTCTGTTAACCCGGGAGAAGGTGTTAGGAATTACCGGGTTCCGTGGTTCTAGCACGATCTCAACTATCATATTCGGCTTAATTGTCTGATTTTAATACATTTTGAACCTATGTGCAAATTTTAGCTTTTAACCGCTTTTTATTAAAATTTTAAAGAAATTGAACGTCTTTTAAAACATGTTTTTGGATCACGTCACATGAAATGCACTCGGATCATCGACACATTTTATTCAACATTTTGGGATTTGGATTTGGGTCGCATGAAATGCACACCCAAATTTAGGAAGGTAAATTATTAAAAAAGCGCGCCTAAAGTGACTAGCGTGTTATTAACTTTGCGGGAGGTCCTGAAAATCCGCTGAATGGCACTTCCCGAATTTTGAATAGTTTAATAAATTAATTAAAGTGGGTCACGTAATTTGGGATTTTATTTGGCGCGGCGCACCTCGTTTATTTTAAGGCTATCCTAAAAGAGTCTATGGTTCTCTATTCAAGGTTGTCTCTAAAAGACCTAATTAATTAGCATTGTGAATTGCTATTATTAAAAGTAATCGAAGAATTTGGGCCTCAAGTTTCAAGTCCACGCTTGAACAGGGGAAAGACCTCTCAATTTAAGCATGCCACTTAACTAGAAAGGCCCAAAAACCTATGTTGCAAAATTAATCCCATAACCTTAGTGTGAGTTTAAACCTTCAGCATTTTTCTTTTGGCTTCAAACTTTAAGCCCGGGAAGAAAGCACACCTAGTCAGCTTTAATGAGAAATCGCCTCGCGTAGGCCTTGTACGAAGAAATTTTTGACCTAAATCCCATTTAAATAGAAAACCGTCATGTTTTGGCCCCTAAATAAGCCCATAACTAACATTAATTTCTACTTGAACTATTGATTTTAATTCACAACGGGGCTTAGGGATTTGTGAACAAATAAACGATTCTGAATTTTAACCTTGAATCCACTTATCACATGGATGTTCAAATCATTTGTATATAATTAGCCAATCATGCTAAACCGAAGTATCAAAAATCAAATCAATTTCAATCAATACACTCTAAGGATTTTATGCATGGATTGGACCTATAAATGAACGATAAATTATCTAGCGTATTTAAAACCAGAAAATGCCTGATATTACACTAATATGAGCATGCAGTCAATTTTAAATCCAATTTCCAACCAGTAGCTTAACAAATCTTAATTAACTGACACTACAACTGACATTTCTGCTAACTACTCACGACAGTTCGGATGTCCAGTCATTAATTACAAATGAAGATCTATGATCTCAGAACCAGTTTCAAATTCATGCTATTTGCCAATACTAACAGTTGAACTAACACGAAACAAACTTTACTAAGGCCAATGATCAAAAGTCCAACAGTCCAAACAATCTATTACAATACAGACTAATTGCATAAAACACAATAAAACTATAAAACAGTCAGAATTTATGACAAAAATCATGCTCCAAACTTCATTTCATTTTTTACTTGAGATCTACATTGAAACGCATTCATGGAATGTACCTGGAAATGAAGGAAAAGAAAAGTGAGGAGGCAGTGTATAGCAGCAGAAATTCCAGCAACGGACAGTAATAACATAAACCACCCAGATTCAAGTTAAAACCAAATGCAAAATTTGATGTACAGGTGGTGGAAATAGTCTCAGTAGAACCAAGACCACAGCAACTTCAACTCTAACTTCAAGAAACCAAAATCAATTCCTTCCCTACACCCAAGTGAATCAGAAACTTGTTTCAAAGATTATGTGTTCAGTTCTCTTACGTGTACTCTCTCTCAATGTATATTTTCAGTGTATTTTCAGTGTATTTCCTCTCTCTCAATTTCTAGGGTTCTGTGGTCTCCTCTTTTCTGGACTCCAGCTCTCTTAACTCAATCTCTATGTGTTTTTCTTAACTCTCAAAAGAATGTCTGGATCTCTCTATCACTCTCCACCTCAATCTCCCAATGTCCCTCGTCTTTCTATGTGTTCTCTAGTGTATTCTTATGTGTTATCTCTCCCTCTAACAGAGTGTATGGCCAGCCTTTTTATATCCAGATTTTAAAACCTTTCCAACTTGTAAAAGCATTTGTTCAATTAGAAAAATGAATTCCCCATCCTCTCTGATCTTCCCACTATTTTATTCAACCCATGTTACCCCCTGATTTTTCCACTATTGAATGTCAGTCCCACCTTTAACCCCCTTTTCCCTTATTTTAATTCAATTGGTATGGGCAAACTGCATTTTAAATTAATGGTATGGGCACGCCCATATTTTAAATTAATTCCCCTGTCCCTTATTCATTTATGAACTAAACCCCCTATGTTTTCTGATTTCCAACATTTAAAGTGCATACAACAGGGTGTTTCTCTACACTACCGATCCCCTTTTAATTAATCAATTTGTTAGGTCAATAATACAACACCATTCTACCCTTGCAGAGATTCACATCTAAACGAGTATCAATTAAATTCAAACTAATCCCTAATTTGACTGTCTGAGTGAATTAAACAAAAATACATCCTTCGACCTTAACACCAACAACCTTCTAATTATTCAAAAACAAATAAAAAAAAATCAATAAACCAGTCTATAGAAATTCAAAGAAATAACAAGGAAAATCATAAAAACAAACTGACCAAACAAAACAGAACAAAAATAAAAGAAAGGAGTAGAAGAAGAACAGGATGGAACAAAATAAATAAAATAAATGAAAAGTGGAGCAGAATACCTAATGAATGACTCAGACTGTGAAGAACGTGACTTGAAGCTTCAAACCTTCGGATTTCCGGTCAAATTTGATATTAATCGTATGTTCTCATAGAGAACAAACGAGTAATATCACATTCGACCGAAATCACCCGTAGAATCTCGATCTGGATTTTTGGGGTTTTAGGGTTGGACCCTTGATTTAATATCGAGGGATTTGGACAAGTTTCGAAGGAAACTGGTTGGTGATTGGGGATGAGGGGAGTTGGATGAACATTTGGTGTTGATTTGGGGCTGAAATGAGATGGCGCCGCCACCAGAAGGTAGTGGGGAAATAGTGGCGGCTGCTAGGGTTCATGGCCAAAGTTTGATATTCGACAGGTTCTGGGTTGATTTGAGGAAAAATGGTCAGGGATTTGGCACGAGGATGTTGAGGGGATCACATGGTGTTAAGGTGAAGTCGAACTGAAACTTTCCATCGGAGAGTTCATTTGGTTTTTTGGAGATTCGAGGGGCTGGGTTGGGATTCGAAAAAAGATGAGGGTGAATCGGGGATGGGGAGGTCAAGGTGAATCGATGGTGTAAAACTGGAGGTGTTTGGGCCACCGGAACCGTCGTGAGGCAATTTCCGGTGGGCAGAGGGCGATGTGGGGAGGCGGCGAGAGAGAGGCTTGTCTCTGAGTCATTAGAGATGATGTAGGGGGTCTGAGGGCGGCTGGGGTCTGTTTGGGGATTTATATACGTAAGGGGGAATTAGATCCAAGTTTTTTGATCAAACGAGATCAACGTCTTGGATCGATTGACTTAATAAAACAATGTCGTTCAGACAAACATAAGACCGGGTTGGTCTCTGATGGAGCGGCTCGGGGCTGAACACGGGTTAGGGCGAAGGATTTTGATCGTTCGATCAAATGGATTAAACGGCTTGGATTGAGACTGATCGGTGCGGACTCAACCCTTGGGAAGAGTGGGCGCTAACAACTTTTACCCGATAGTGGTTTTGGGGTCAATTTCCTCAGGGAGCTAGTTATGGGAGTTGAGTATTTGTGAAGTCTAGGAAGGTGTTTTGGCTCCTAATTTTGCTTCTATCATTTTTGGTTTTTTTCTTTGTCTTTTGTTTATCCACTAAATTTATCAAAAACTACAATTGTAAACTAAATTATGCTAAGTAATGATGCTATTTGTATGCAATAAGAGAAAAGCACTAGGGTTGTAGCANNAGTTAATTGTGACGTCATAGACTCTCTTTCTCAAGAAGAGTAAAGACCCACTAAGCTAGACTTAGTGTTTGCAACCACCAAATCCAAGTGAAAACATACAATCAACCCCAATACCAAACACCCAACATCATCCAAGCATTAAGCAAAAATACCCATTAATTACCCACACTAGGGTTAAGCCACAACCCTAGCTAATGGGGTTAGATAGACATGGAAGAAGTAGAAATAGAATAAATACTAGAAGAAATTAACATAATCATTAACTACAAGATTAATCTACTTGAATCCACGTTAATTGCAAGAGAAAATTGCACCTTTTCATCACCGACTCTGAAGGTCAACTCTCCCGCCTCCACATCAACCAAAGCCTTCCCTGTTGCTAGGAAAGGCCTTCCAAGAATAATTGGGACTTCAAATTCCACCTCACAATCAAGAATCACGAGGCCGGCCGGCAAGATGAACTTATCAACTCGAACAAGGACGTCGTCGATGATACCCAAAGGCCGCTTCATAGTCCTATCCGCCCTTTGGAGCCTCATTAAAGTCAGACGAGGTTGCCCAATTCCCAAAGTTTTGAACACTGAATATGGCATTAAGTTGATACTTGCCCCTAAATCACAAAGGGCTTTTGCAAAGTTGGCGCTTCCAATTCTGCATGCTATAGTGAATGCACTGGGGTCATCAAGCTTAGGAGCCATGGAGTGTACAATTGCGCTTACTTGATGAGTCATTTTTATCGTCTCACACTCCATTGATCTCTTCTTCGTCACCAAATCTTTCATGAATTTTGCATACCCGGGCATTTGCTCCAGTGCCTCCACTAAAGGCACATTGATAGTCAAACTCTTCATCATCAAAATGAATTTCTTAAATTGGTTATCGTTCTTTTGTTTGGCCAAACGTTGAGGGTAGGGCGGAGGAGGCCTAGGCAAAGGTGCCTTGGCTTTGGGCACCTCC
>MU704449.1:0-10450 GCA_026770625.1 Nicotiana glauca
AAGCGCGTATTTAATAATCTTATCTCCCTAAACTCGGGTGCACATTTATGTGACCCAAATCCAAATTTCAACAAAATCGAAATGTGTCGTTAATCACGGGTATATTGATTGTGACGTGGTTTGAAAAATGCATTTTCATGATGTTGCAATTCTTTTATTGAAATATTGAATAATAATATTAAAAGCGGTTAAAGATTAAAATTTGCACATAAGTTAAAGCATGGTATANGGTGCGCAGACTGTTAAACAGAGTCATTCTTTTCCTCGATTCGGGATTCAACCGGTGACTTGGGACACCATAAATCTCTCAAATGGCGACTCTGAATCTTTAATAATAAATCCCGTTTCGATTGTCCTTTAATTGGAAAAACTCCCTTGCGCCCACGCGGGTAGCGCCAAAAGGAGGTGTAACAAATTCGAGAATGGTGTGTAGAGGCACCTCATCTTTATTGGAAATCCCGCCCGCTCGTTGACTTTGATCACACCTTTTTACTAGATCACTTGCATCTTTGAACAAGGTTAGCCAATAAAAACCACAACTCAAAACTTTTGAAGTCGTCTTCGCCCCTCCATGATGGTCATCATAGGGGGAGGAATGACAAGCCTCTAGGATGCTATATTGCTCCTCCTCGGGGTACACACCTCCGGATCACTCCATCGGTGTAAATATTGAACAAGTATGACTTGTCCCAATAGAGTTCTAGACTATCCCATTTGAGTTTCTTCCTTTGGTTAGAAGAGAGCTCGCACGAGATGATGCCAGTCACAAGGAAATTAGCAATGTCCACAAACCATGGCATATCACTTATCGACACAGAATGTAGTTGCTCATCGGGAAATGCATCATTGATCTCTAGGTCATCACATGGCCTTCCTTCCTCCTCCAAGGGAGACAAATGGTCCACAACTTGGTTCTCACTACCTTTCCGGTCCGCAATTTCTAGATCAAACTCTTGGAGTAGTAATACCAATTGCATCCACCTTGCCTTGGAGTATTTCTCTGTCATCAAGTACCTAAGGGCGGCATGATCGGTGTGCACTATGACTTTGGCACCTATAAGATACGGCCGAAACTTTTCCATTGCATACACTATAGCCAACAACTCTTTCTCGGTAACCGTATAGTTCCTTTGAGCCTCGTTCATGGTCTTGCTTGCGTAGTACACCGGATGAAATATTTTGTTAACGTTTTAACCCAACCGCAACGTTACTTACGTCGCACATGAGCTTGAAGGGTAAGCTCTAATTTGGTGTGGTAATGATAGGGGTAGTGGTCAACTTAAGCTTTAGAAGCTCAAATGCTTGAATATATCCCTCATCGAACACAAACTTGGCATCCTTCTCTAGACTTGCACAAGGGGTTTACCACCTTCGAAAAATCTTTTATAAACCTCCGGTAAAACCCCGTATGCCCAAGAAAACTACTCACCCCCTTGACAGAAGTGGGGAGAGGAAGCCTTGAAATCACATCTATCTTGGCTTTGTCGACTTCAATCCCACGTTTTGAAATTTTGTGGCACAATACAATGCCCTCTTCAACCATGAAGTGACATTTTCCCCAATTTAGCACAAGATTAGTGTTTTCACACTGGGCAAAACTATCCAAATTTACCAAACACTATTCAAATGAATCACCAACCGCACTAAAATCATCTATAAAGACCTTCAAAATATCTTCCACTATATCGGTAAAAATAACCATCATGCATTGTTGGAATGTCGCCGGAGCATTGCACAACCCAAACGGCATCCGAGAGAAAGCAAAGGTGCCATATGGACAAGTAAAGGTAGTCTTCTCCTGATCCTCCGGGGTGATTAAGATTTGATTATATCCCGAGTATCCATCAAAAAGCAATATAAGGCACGACCCGCAAGGCGATCAAGCATTTGGTCAAGAAATGGCAATGGGAAATGATCCTTGCAGGTGACCTTGTTTAACTTCCGATAGTTCATGCGTACCCTCCATCCGGTAACTGTCCGAGTGGGAATAAGTTCATTGTTGTCATTTGTCACCACAGTCATACCACCCTTCTTCGGCACATATTGCACCGGAGAAGTCCATGAGCTATCGGAAATAGGGTACACAACCCCGACATCTAACCACTGTGTCACTTCTTTCTTCACCACTACTTGCATTGCTTAGTTCAACCTCCTTTGATGTTCCAAGGAGAGTTTTGCATCATCCTCCAAATAATCTTGTGCATGCAAAATTTAGGGCTTATTCCTCGAATGTTGGCCAAACTCCATACAATTGCCCTTTTCCTCTTTTTCAGCATCGCCAAAGTGGCATCTACCTGCAAGTTAGTAAGACACGAGGAAAGAATAACTGTTAAAGTATAACTAGGGCCTAAGAATTCATACCTGAGATGTGGATGTAATGGCTTCAATTCCAACACCGGGGGTTCCTCAATTGAAGGCTTTATTGGAGGCATCTTTCTATTTCAAGTTCCAAAGAAAGTTTTCTAGGCTCATAAGAATAAGAGCCCATTCCATGTAAAGCATTCACACACTCCACTCTGCTTGCATCATCATTGAAATCCAAATTTAACAACATGGTATCCAATGGGTCCTGCACATTAATAATAGCACTTGTATCATCAATTATCAGCTGTGACTAGATCCACAAATGAGCACACTTCGGTACAATTGGGTTGCTTCATTGACTCGCACACATGGAATACTACCTTTTCATCACCCACCCTGAAAGTGAGTTCTGCTTCCACATCTACTAGAGCCTTCCCCGTAGCAAGGAAAGGTATCCCCAATATGATCAGGACTTCATAGTCTATCTCACAATCCAATATCATAAAGTTCGTTGGTAAGATAAATTTGTCCACCCCGACAAGCACATCATCAACAATACCTAAAGGTCGCTTCATTGATCTATCCGCCATTTGTAATCTCATGGAAGTTGGTCTAGGTGGCCCAATGCCCAAAGTCTTGAAAACTGAGTAGGGCATCAAGTTGATACTCTCCCCTAGATCACATAAAGCCTTTGCAAAATCCGCACTCCCAATGGTGAAAGCACTGGGATCCTCTAGCTTCGGGGCCATTGAATGCACTATAGCACTAACTTAGTGAGTTATCTTTATAATTTCACAATCCATATAACGCTTTTTTGTGACCAAGTCTTTTATGAACTTTGCATAGCCCGACATTTGTTCAAGAGCCTCCACCAAAGTCACATTAATGGACAAGCTCTTCATCATATCAATGAAAATTTTGAACTGATTATCATTTCTTTGCTTCGCGAGCCTTTGAGGATAAGGTGGAGGTAGCCTTGGAAAAGGAACCTTGGCTTTTGGCACAACTGGCTCCGGCATGTCAATCACGTGTTACCTAGATGGGTTCACGACATCTTAAGTTTCCACCTCAACCTCATTAATGTCAATTCTCACTTCATTGTTCACATTGCCATCAACCACATATTTAACTACCAAAGGAACTTCATCTTCTTGCAACTCAACATCATCAACAACCACTTTCTTTTGTTTTGAGGCATTCATATCACCGCCTATCCCACTTCTTGTCGTAACCGCCATGACATGATTGTTCCCACCCTTTGGGTTCACTACCATATCACTTGGTAGAGCACCCTTCAGGCGAGTATTCAATGACTGGGAGATTTAGCCTAATTGCACCTCCAAGTTTCTAATAGAGTTATTGTGGGAAGCCAACTGTGCATCCGAATCCGCATTCTTCTTCATCATTTGTTCGAACATCATTTCAATTTTACCCATATAATTACCCGAAGAACTAGGACCCTGAGAAGGGAAAGGGGGTGGATTGTTCGGTTGTTGGTACATTGGGGACCTTTGAAAGCCTTGCCCCCGGTTTCCTTGGTTCCCATTGTTCCATCCACCTTGATTGTTATTGTTGCCCCAATTGTTATTTTTACCATTCCAATTCCCTTTATTGCCTTGATTGTTGTTCTGATTGCCCCAGTTGTTGTTTTGATTGTTGTTCCCCTAATTGCCACTGTTTTGTTGTTGATTGCCCCAATTTCCCTAGGGTCGCCACTGTTGTTGGTTGGAAGAGTTGCCCTGTTGTCCTTGATAGTTATGCACATATTGAAACTCTTCATTTTTCTCATCATAGCCATTATTTTGAAACCCATCACAATCATCATCAAATTGCTCAGAATTTCCTTGGTTTTGTTATGTTCTTTGCCTTATCTTGTTGACAACCATATTAACACCCTTCATGGCATTCACTTGGCGAGGATTTTTGACTTGTTGCAACTGTACCATAGACAATTGGTTCATAGTAGTTGTCAACTCTGCTATAACTTGCCCATGGTGATGTAATTCCTTATGCAAATGATAACTGTAGGGTCACCTTGAGGAATATTGGCTCTACTTTTCCATGCGTATGACGTATCGCCATCTCATCAAGAATGGAACAAGCTTCATCATACATGAATTTCATAAAATTACCTCCAGTGAGTTGATTGACTATGTATTGATTAGTAGTGTTGATGCCCCGATAGAAAGTTTGTTGCAACATATTCTCCGTCATGTCATTAATGGGGCATTCCTTCAACATTGTTCTATACCGTTCCCAAATCTCATGCAAAGGTTTTGTGGGTTCTTGGTTGAAGGCTAATATCTCATCTCGAAGTGTTGCCATATGCCCGAGTGAGAAAAATTTAGCAATAAACTTATCCGCCAACTCATCCTAAGTTTTGATGGAATGGTTGGGAAATCTCTCGAGCCAATCCAATGCTTTCCCTCGAAGTGAGAATGGGAAAAGCCTCAACCTAAGAGCATCCTCGGACACATTCGTCTGCTTGCTCCCCCAACATGTATCCACGAACCCCTTGAGATGTTTGTAGGCATTTTGATCCGCAGCGCCCGTGAAATACTCACGCTGCTCAAGTAAGGTCAACATCATATTGGTTATCTGAAAATTACCCACTCAGATTCTAAGTGGGACAATAGCACTTTCATAGCCTTGGTTCGATAGCACCCGAGGAACCGCTCTTGGAGGTAGAGGAGGAGGGTCTTGGACATTTTTATTAGCATTGGCCTGGCAGCCTCGTCGTGGTCCGGGAGGCACAAGAGGCACATCCTCCTCTCCAATTTCATTAACCTCCTCCCCCGCAAGCATATTTCCGAGAGGGTCATTAGAATTTAAAGCCATTTGGTACCTGAAGTATTCACACACACAAATTAGTAACAGAAAAGGAAAGAAGAACAATACACAAAACTAACTAAATAGATAGCCAAAACCGTTAGCTCCCCGGCAACGGCGCCAAAAAGTGATAGCTGCCAACTCCGCACTACTAATAAGTAGCAAGAGAGGGTCGCAATAGATTTTACCCAATTTTGGGTCGGGATCGATATCCACAGAGAGCTAGAATTGGAATCGAGTATCTATTTAGTTTAGGATTGCATATGCGCTCTTAATGACACTTCTCATCATTTTTGGGTTTTCTTTATAATTCTACTTTTAACAAACTACAAATTGTAAATCAAGCTAAGAGTTAAATATTGCAAGTTGTATCTAATGGTTTAAAGGGTACTAGGGTAGTAACTTCCGCCTAGGTGGTCAACTGACGGGTACTTGAGTCTAAGGCATTTTTGATATATTTAGGGAATATGATATAACTGTTGCACTAATTTTTCCACTCTACACCTCTCGGTGGTTCAAGTGATTTTGCCCAATTGACTCTCTCAAGATAAATTGGGTATGCAAATTTGCACAAGCAACTAGGGTTCAAGTTGGGTATTACTCTCTCGAGGTTTAACCCTTTAGTTGGGCCTATCAATCTCTTGTTTACGCTCCAATTCCTTGTTGGATCAATTTCAGAGACGTAGGTTCTCTTTCTCAAGAAGAACCCTAGTTAACTAAATACAAACTAGTATTTGCAACCACTAATTCAGCAATTTAACTATGAAATTGACCCAAAAATCAAATACCCATAGTCAATTTAGCCCTAAAATGCAAGACCTATCAATTACCCACACTAGGGTTGAGCCACAACCCTAGCTATGAGGTCTAGCTACTCATATTCAAAGAAGAAAAACAAGAAATAGAAGAAGATAAAACACATATTAATTAATTTCTAAGCTAAATACAGAGATTGAATGATGAAAAGTAAGTAAAAATGCGCAAAATGGCTAAGAAAATTCGACCCACGAGCGCACAGCTAATGTAATACAATATTTGATACCCTAAAAATGGAAAAAGAATCTATTTATACTAAGCTGAAAAATCTAGACAAAATTGCTCCCGCGGGGTTAGTGCGGACCGCACAAAATGGACCGCGATCCACAGTGGGCTCTTGACTTCAAAATTCTTGCTCTATGAACTTGGGCTCCGCGGACCGTACAAAATGGATTGTGGCCGCGGAGGCTTCTAGTGCGGTCTGTACAGAATGGACTGTGGACCGCACATGCTTTAAAACTTTATTCTTCATCTTCTCTGAACCTTGGCTCTGCAGACTGCACAGAATGGTAGTGCGACCGCATTGCCTTTAGTGCAGACCGCACAAAACCTAGTGCGGCCGCACTGCCTTAATGCTTGAAATAACAACTCTCTAAATCTCCCAGTACGGACCACACAAAGTGTAGTGAGGCCGCACTGGGGTTGATTTTCTTGAGCTTGCCTTGCCTTTGTCACTTGTGGAAGTTTCACTCCTTTTGAGCCGATCTTTGACATCTTGTCACTTTGTTTATCAAACCTGCAATCAAGCACAACTTGTGAGCCTTTTTAGGACTATTTTGTATGAATTTCTAATCAAAGCATAAGCTAGAAGGAGTATAAAATGTTTCAAACTCCTTAGTTATCAGAGAGTCCATAGGAAAATATGGGACTTGGGCGTGTGGCTGGAATCGAATTTCGAGGTCCCAAGCCCGAGAAATAAATTTTTAAAGAAAATTGTTTATGAAATTATTTATGAATTTTGGAAATGAAATATGATTAAAACTTGATGTTATCGGGCCCGTATTTTGGTTCCAGCTCCCAGTACATGTCTTATATGTGATTATGAGTCTGTGAAATTTGGTAAGAAACGCATTTGAAACAATGTGAATCGGATCGTATTTGAGAAAATTGGCAAATTTGAAGTTCTTAAGAAATTTCAAGATTTTGATGTTAAATTCAAAGTTGTTGATGTTATTTTAGTGATTTGAATGCATGAGTGAGTCCGTATGATATTTTTAGGTTGGTGTACATGTTTGGTTTGGAGCTCCAAGGGCTTGGATGAGTTTTAGATAGGCCACGGGGTAGATTTACAGACTTGGAGAATTGCAATATTTTAGCAGGTGTGAACAGGCCTGCAGGCCTCGCATTTGCGAAGCCTGGCTCGCAAATGCGAGTTCGCAAATGCGAAGGCTAAGTCGCAATGCGAACAGTGCAGGCCAACTCTTATCTCGTAATTGTGAGATACACTTCACAAATGCGAAGTTTTCTTTTAATGTCTGAAGCCACAAATGCGACCTATGTGTTGCAAATGCGAACTTGCAAATGCGACATCTTGTTCGCAAATGCGGAAGTCTCAGAAATTTGTAAGGATTCGCAATGGTCGCAATTGCGACATCAGAGACTTGTAAGTTCATAACTTAGATGCTTTTTCAACCATTTTTCACATCTTTTCAAAACATAAACTCCCTAGGGCGATTTTTCACAGGCAACTTCTCTACCTAATCGATTGTAAGTGAATTTTAACTCGTTTTCTTCAATCATTAACATCTTTTAACATGATTTTAACTCAAAATCAATGATTTTCCTGGGGGAAATTGGGTGTTTTGGGTAGAACCTAAGTTTTTCAAAAATTGGGGATTTGGACCTCGATTTGAGGTCCAATTTTTAAACAAATTATATATTTGGGTTCGTGGGGGAATGAGTAATCAAGTTTTGGTTCGGACCTCGGGTTTTGACCATATGGGCCCAAGGGCGATTTTTGACTTTTTGGGCAAAACTTTGAAAAATTCATTTTTCATGCAGTAGAATTGATTCATTTAGCGTTTACTGATGTAATGAAGTAACTTGTGTCTAGATTCGAGTGATTGGTGGTGAAATAAAAGGGTAAAGCGATAGTTGAGATGTGAATTGTGTTCATGGCATCGAGGTACGTGTTCGATCTAACCTTAGCTTGAGGGATTAGGAGTTGTGTCATATTTGCTACATGTTATTTGTTGAGTACGACGTATAGGCATGGTGACGAGTATCTATACCTTGGTATCGAGCATGACCGTGAGTCTTAAACTGAAATTGTTGTGTTCTAATGGATACTAAAAATGCCTAAGTTGTTGAATCTCTGTGTTGAGCAAGGATTATGATTATGCTCGTGGAAATTAAATATTATTGAGTATTGGTGCTAGTTGAGGTAATTAGATGTTGGAACAAGTTTGGTTATAATTGGTTTTCCTTTGCCGGGATGTGTTTTACTTTTATTGTCGATTCCCTTGCTGGGATAGTATTGTTTTCTTTATTGATCCCTTGCCGGGACTATTGTTGTGTCGGTGTGGAACTGTACATATGGATCGAGTTGCACGCCGCAACAGTGATATAAATGGATTGGATTTCACGCCGTAACAATGATACAAATGGATCGGGTTGCATGACGCAACAATGATATAGTTGGATCGGATTGCACGCCACAACAGTGATAAATGATAGGGATCGGGTTGCACGCCGCAAACGTGTTATTATTGTTTTGCTGTAGATTCTAAATTGTTCTTATGTATTTCTCTTAATTACTGTTGGTATTGATATTCACCGTGACAAGTACCCCCTCCCATCATTACTTGTTTATTTCTGTGTTATTTTCCGCTGCATATTATATACTACACATGTTTATTTGGATCTGGTGCTAGCCTCATCACTGCTTTGCCGGGGTTAGGCCAGGCATTTACCAGCACATGGGGTCGGTTGTGCTGATACTACACTCTGCACTATGTCCAGATACCGGAGTGGCAACTTTTGGACCGTAGATTTGGGCTGCTACGTTCAGTCCTATCAGAGATCCCGAGATAGTCCTGCAGGCATCCGCAGGACCGACGTTCTCTTCTATCTTTACATGTTTTCTGTTTTCCATTTACCTTAGAAACAGATTGTACCTTTCTTTCCAGACATTTGTATGTAGTATTCGTAGTTGGTCTGTGATACTGTGATATCGGATCTTGGGTAGAGGTGTATTTTGGTATTCTATTACTGGTTTTTATTAAGTTATCGGATTACATCTTCCGCATGTATTTATTTATCGTTAATATTTAACTGTTGAATGCACGTTGTGTTAAATTGTTAAAAAGGGCTAATAAAAGAGTTAGTGATTCTTTAATATGCGTCTTGCTTAGCTTTCACGAGTATGCGCCACTATGACTCTCGATGGTGGGAAATTCAGGTAGTGAAAAGTTTGGTATCAGAGCTCTAGGTTACCCGGGTCTCATAGTTCACAAACAAGCTTACTCGAGTCTGAGTGATAGGTACAGAGATGTCTGATTTATCCCAAAGGTTACAGATTTAGGAAAAATTTCACATCTATTCTTTCATGTCGTGTGGTTTGGTTTCTTAATGCTGATTGAAGTTCTATTCTAGTCTTTCGCAGATGCCGGGAATGCGTGCATTTTCATCTGCTAACCAGCAGCCCGAGCCCCAACAACAACTCCTATGATGGGCATAGGGCAAGGCCGTGGCCGTGCTAGAGGAGGCTCAGGTTGAATTTGATGATGAGGTTCCATCCCAGACAGTTTCGGTGGGCCTAGCTCAGGACCTAGAGGGGTTTATTACTACCCCGATACTCCAGGATGCTCTGGTCCGTCTAGTGGGCCTTATGGAGAGTGTCATAGGGGCATTCTTGCTTCTTGTAGCACCAACCGTCTCACAGGCTAGAGGAGGAGCCCAGACTCCTGCTACTCGCACTCCAGAGCAGATGGCTCCCCAGTTTCAGACTCCAGAAGCTCAGCCAGTAGGAGCAGTTCAGCCGAGTGTGGTAGCCCAAACCAGTGATGGAGCATCTATGTCTGTCGATGACTTGTGGAGATTGGACAGGTTCACCAAGCTCTTCACAACTACTTTCAACGGTGCATCTTCTAAGGATCCCCAGGATTATCTAGACTGCTATCATGAGGTTCTCAGGATCATGGGGATAATGGAGACCAATGGGGTCGATTTTGCTACTTTTCGCTTGTCGGGATCCTCCAAGACTTATTGGGAGACTATTGTTTGTCTAGACCAGCCAAATCACCAGCTTTGACTTGGGAGCAGTTTACTCAGCTATTTCTGGAGAAATTTCTCCCAATCACCAAGAGAGAGGCCTATCGGAGTCAGTTTAAGCGTCTCCAGCAGGGTTGTATGACCGTTACTCAGTATGAGACCAGATTCATCGACTTGGCTCGTCATGCTTTTGTCATAATTCCCACCGAGAGAGAGAGAGAGAGAGAGAGAGAGAGAGAGAGAGAGAGAGAGAGAGAGAGAGAGAGAGAGAGAGAGAGAGAGAGAGTGA
>MU704449.1:11452-41092 GCA_026770625.1 Nicotiana glauca
GAGAGAGAGAGAGAGAGGGTGAGGAGGTTCATTGAGGGACTTATCCAGCCTATTCGGCTTCAGATGGCTAGGGAGACAAGGAGTGAGATTTCTTTTCAAGAGGCGGCCAATGTGGCAAGGAGAGTGGAGATGATTCTGTTGTAGGGAGGTGGTCATAGTTCGGATAAGATTCCTCATCATTCAGGCTGATTTAACGGTGCCTCGTCTGGAGGTAGGGATTCATATGGTAGGGGCCATCATCCTAGGCCTTTTCAGTCAGCATTTTAGGTTTCTCATGGTGCTTGATGTGGCTGTGGCTTTCATATGCAGTATTCTTATCAGCGGTCCTACAGTGCACCACCGGCTCCTATCAGTGTACCACCAGCTCCTATCAGTGTACCATCGCTCCAGAGTTTTTGGGGTGGTCATTCAGGTCGCCAGCGTCAGTTTCAGCTTCCTCAGCCACAACATTCAGGTGGATGCTTTGAGTGTGGTGAGTATAGTCATATTCGGGGGTAATGTTCGAGATTGGTGGGTACTTAGTCACAGTAGTAGGGTTCCCGTGCTATGGTTCAGGCACTAGGTGTTCTGTCGCCCGCTCTGCCGGCTAGGGGTATGGGTAGAGGTGCTAGAGGTGGAGGCCAACCACTAGCAGGCTATCCCAGAGATGTAGTTCAAGGTGGTGGGGCCCAGCCGCGATGTTATGCTCTACCAGCTAGGTACTGTTCTGGTTTGTAGCAGAGATGCTTCAGTTTTATTTGATTCGGTGTCTACATACTCCTATGTGTCATCTTATTTTGCACCATATTTGGTCATGCCTAGTGATTCTTTGAGTGCCCCTGCATATGGGTCTACAGTGGTGGGTGACTGTATTATGGTAGATCGAGTCTATCATTCTTTTATAGTTGCGATTGGGCGTCTTGAGACTCGAGTATATTTGCTCCTTCTGGACATGGTTGATTTCGATGTCATATTGGGGATGGACTGGTTATCACCTTATCATGCTATCTTGTATTGTTATGCCAAGACTGTGACCTTAGCCTTGCCAGGTTTACCTCATTTAGAGTGGAGAGGGACTCCTGGTCATTCTACCCGTAGTGTTATCTCGTATATGAAGGCTCGGGGTATGGTCGAGAAGGGGTGTTTGGCTTGTTTGGCCAATTTTTGTGATTCTAGTGCTGAGGTCCCTTCTATTGATTTTGTGCCAGTTGTTCGTGAGTTTCTTGATGTATTCCCTTTAGACCTGCCGGGTATGCCACTAGACAGGGATGTTGACTTTTGCATTGATTTGGCTCCGGGCACTCGACCCATTTCTATCCCGCCATATCGTATGACCCCGCTAGAGTTGAAAGAGTTGAAGGAGCAGTTGCAAGACTTGCTTGAAAAGGGTTTTATTAGACCTCTTGTTTTGCCTTGGGGTGCGCCGGTGTTGTTTGTTAAGAAAAAGGATGGATCGATGCGAATGTGTATAGATTAACGACAATTGAACAAGGTTAAAATCAAGAATAAGTATCCGCTGCTGAGGATCGATGATTTGTTTTATTAGCTTCAGGGTGACAAGATATTTTCAAAGATTGAATTGAGATCTGGCTACCATCAGTTGAGGATTAGGGCATCCGATGTCCCTAAGATAGCTTTCTACACTCGGTACGGGCATTATGAGTTCTTGGTGATGTCATTCGGGTTGACAAATGCCCCAGCATCTTGTATGGATTTGGTGAACAGAGTGTTCAGGCCTTACTTGGATTCATTTATGATAGTCTTCATTGATGATATTTTGATCTATTCCCGTAGCCGGGAGGAGCATGAGCGACATCTTAGAGCGGTTCTTCAAACTTTGAGGGACAATCAGTTGTACGCCAAGTTTTTGAAGTGTGAGTTCTGGTTGAGTTCAGTTGCATTCCTGGGTCATGTCGTATTAGCAGAGGGTATTCAGGTTGATCCAATGGAGATTGAGGTAGTCTGGAACTGGCCTAGACCAGCATCAACTACAAAGATCCGTAGTTTCTTGGTATTGGCAGGCTACTATCATCGGTTCATTGATGGGTTTTTATCTATTGTAGCCCCGATGACCAGGTTGACCTAGAAGGGTGCCCAGTTCAGATGGTCAGACGAGTATGAGGCGAGCTTTTAGAAGCTCAAGACAGCTCTGACCACAACACCGATGTTGGTTTTGCCTATAGGTTCAAGGCCTTATATAGTTTATTGTGATGTATCTCGTATTGGATTTGGTGCGGTGTTGATGCAGGATGGAAAGGTCATTGCCTATGCTTCGCGGTAGTTGAGGATTCATGAGAAGAACTATCCGGTCCATGATTTGGAGTTAGCAGCCATTGTTCACACGTTGAAGATCTGGAGGCATTATTTGTATGGCATGGCATGTGAGGTGTTCATGGATCACAAGAGTTTGCAGTACTTGTTCAAGCAGAAGGAGCTAAACTTTAGGTAGAGAAGGTGGTTGGAGCTGTTGAAAGACTATGATATCACCATCTTATATCATCCGGGAAATGGCAATGTGGTGACTGAAACTTTGAGTAGGAAGTCAGCCAGTATGGGCAGTCTTGCTTATATTCCGGTTGGTGAGAGGCCTCTTGCTATGGATGTTCAAGATTTGGCCAACCAGTTTGTATGGTTGGATGTTTTAAAGCCCAGCAGCGTGTTAGCATGCACAATCGCTCATTTTTCATTATTGGAGCATATTCGAGATCGACAGTATGATGATCCTTATTTGTGTGTCGTTAAAGACACGGTGCAACACGGAGGTGCCAAGTAGGTTACCTTAGGAGATGATGGAGTTTCGATATTGCAGGGTCGAGTTTGTGTGCCTAATGTAGATGGGCTTCAAGAGTTGATTTTAGAGGAGGCCCACAACTCCCGATACTCTATTCACCTGGGCACCGCGAAGATATATCAGGATTTGTAGCAGCATTATTGGTTAAGAATAATAAAGACAAATATTATTGCATATGTGGCTCGGTATTTGAATTGTCAGCAGGTTAAGTACGTGCATCAGAGGCCTGGTGATTTGTTCCAGAAGATTGAGATTCCTGAGTGGAGTGGGAGTGTATTACTATGGATTTCATTGTTGGACTCCCATGGACTCAGAGGATGTTCGATGCAGTGTGGGTTATTGTTGTAGGCTGACTATGTGAGCACATTTCATTCCTGTGGCAGTCTCCTATTCTTCCGAGAGGTTAGCTGAGATCTATATCCGGGAGATTGTTCATCTTGATGGTGTGCCCGTCTATGGTGCTCGTCTCTATCATTTCGGATCAAGGTACGTAGTTTATATCATATTTTTAGAGAACAGTACAGCAAGAGTTAGGTACACGGGTTGAGTTGAGCGCAACGTTTCTTCCTCAGATGGACGAGCAGTCCGAGCGGACTATTCAATTTTTGGAGGATATGCTCCGAGCTTGTGTCATTGACTTTGGAGGCTCGTGGGATCATTTTTTACCTTTATCAGAGTTTGCCTACAACAACAACTACCAGTCGAGTATCCAGATGGCTCCTTATGAGGCTTTATACGGTAGGCGGCATCGATCGCCGGTTGGATGGTTTGAGCCGGGAGAGGCTCAGTTTTTGGGTACAGATCTAGTACAGGATGCCTTGGACAAGGTGAGGATCATTCAGGATAGGCTTCGTACAGCTCAGTCCAGGCAAATAAGTTATGCCGACCGCAAGGTTCGTGATTTGGCATTCATTGTCAGTGAGTTAGTATTGCTTCGAGTGTCGTCTATGAAGGGTGTGATGAGATTGCGGAAGAAAGTCAAGCTTAGCCCTAGGTTCATTGGCCTGTTTGAGATTCTTGATCAAGTGGGAGAGGTGGCTTACAGACTTGCATTGCCGCCGAGCATATCAGTCGTGCATCCAGTGTTTCATGTTTCCATACTTCGGAAGTATCACGGTGATCCATCCCACGTGCTAGATTTCAGCACCATCCAGTTGGACAAGGATGTGACGACCCAAAGGGGTCATCACATGTTTTAATTGAATTCTATTTCTCCAAGGCCTTAAAAACCTCATTTAGAGTTACCTCAATTTAGGTGCACAGTCCGGCCCGTAGCCGGAAAGCTTAATTATGAAATTTTGTGAAAAATGCTATGTTTTGATGTTAAAATGAACAAATTTGACCAAGGTCAACATTTTGGGTAAATGGAACCGGACCCATGATTTAAAGGTCCTAGAGGGTCCGTAGGAAAATATAAGACTCGGGCGTATGCCCGGAATTGAATTTTGAGGTCCCGAGTCCGAGAAATGAATTTTTAAGAGAAATTGTACTTCTGAAATTGTTAAAGCAAATTGAAATGATATTTGATTAGAACATGTTGGTATCGGCCCCATATTTTGGTTTCCGTACCTGATACATGTCTTATATATGATTTAAGTCATTCCTATGAAATTTGGTTGAAAATGGACGTCGTTCGACATGATTCAGACCTAAATTGAAAATTTTGATGTTTTATGAAATTTGAAAGAATTCTTGGATTTTGAGGTTTAATTCGATGTTTATGATGTTTTTTTTGCAATTTGATAGCACACGTAAGTCTGTAAGATGTTTTTGAGGTTGTGTGTACAATTGGTTTTGAGCCCCAAGGGCTCGGGTGAGTTTTGGATAGGCCACGGGTTGCATTTTTGAACTTAAAAGTTAGTTGGTATTTCTGACCTGCAGGCTTTGCTTTTGCGAAGCCAGTCTCGCAAATGTGAGCCTTGCATCGCAAATGCGAGGGTGAGACCTGGGCAGGCCTGGTCACAAATGCGATAAAAGTGTTTGCAAATGCGAAGATCCCTCCTTCCGCCTAAGGTTGCAAATGCGATACAACAATCGCAAATGCGACAATTCTTTTGCAAATGCGGAAGGTGGGAATTTTCAAAGAGTTCGCAAATACGAACCCTGTTTTCGGAATTCCAACATCTGGGAGGTCGGGGTTTGCAATTGCGAACCCCTGTTCACATTTCCCATATTAGAGACCTGCAATTTTACACTTAACTGATTTTGGACTTCATTTTTCATATTTTCTCAAACCCAAACACACTTGGGAAATTTTCCAAAAAGCAAGTCTCCTACAAAATCAATTGTAAATTAGTTTTTACTCATTTCTTTCAATCATTAACATCTTTTAACATGATTTCAACCAAAAATCAAATATTTTCATGGGGGAAATAAATATTTACTCATTTATTTCAATCATTAATCCTTTGGAGCATTAACTCAAGTGGTAAAGTGAGATATGAAATAAAAGTGGAGAAAGAGTATTTAAATTGTTCCCTTGCCGGGATATTGTTGCTTATTGATTATTTTCCCTTGCCGGACGTTGAGGTTATTGATGTTGTACCCTTGCTAGGATTCAATTTTTTTTATTGTGTTCCCTTGACGGGATTTCTATTATTATTTTGTTTATTCCCTCGCCCCTTGTTTGTGATTGTTGTTTGGGTGAGTAAAAGTGTTAAAGCACGAAGGGTGATGCCGTGCATTGTTTGTTTATTGTGAGGAAAGAGTGTAAAGCACGAAGGGTGATGCCGTGCATTGTTTGCTTATTGTGAGGGAATAGAGTAAAGCATGAAGGGTGATGCCGTGTCGCATGATGTAAGGAAAGAGAGTAAAAGCATGAAGGGTGATGCCGTGCACATTTTTATTATATCATTGCTTGTTGAGGATGAGAGTAAAAGCATGAAGGGTGATGCCGTGCACTTATTGACTTCTGATTCTTTATTGATGTCTAGCTATGATTCTTTCTTCATTATTTGATGATTTTTATTCAGAGTTGTTATCTTCCCCACAGATTGCTCCCCCTCCCATATTGACTGGTTAATTTCTATATCTCGATTTAGCTATATATGTATATATAACTGCACAGGTTTAGGTGGTAGTCCGGTCTAGCCTCGTCACTACTTCATCGGGGTTAGGCTAGGCACTTACCAGCACATGGGGTCGGTATTGCTGATGCTACACTCTGTGCTCTTTTGCACAAATCCAAGTACCGAACAACAGTAGCAGCTCGGGAGTTAGCCTTCAGTTCACTGAGACACCGAGGTAGCCTTGCAGGCGTCCGCATGCCCGGCGTCTTCTCTATCCTATATTTCATTCTGTTATCTCATGTTTTGAGACATACAATGTTACTTTCTTTCAAATGGTTGTATGTAGTAAATCTTAGTAGTCCGTGAGTATTGTGACTCCAGTTCTGGGTAGAGGCATATGTGGATTTCTTTTATTAATTTGGTTTATATCTATCCGTTCGAGGACGAATGGTTGTTTTAGAGGCGGAGAATGTGATGACCCAAAGGGGTCATCACCGGGGTCATCACCTATTTTTAATTGAATTCTATGTCTCCGAGGCCTTAAAAACCTTATTTAGAGTTGCCTCGATTTGCGTACACAGTCCGGGCGCGTAGCCGGAAAGCTTAAATATGAAATTTTGTGAAAAATGCTAAGTTTTGATGTTAAAATGAACAAATTTGACCTTGATCAACATTTTGGGTAAATAGACCCGGACATGTGATTTGATGGTCCCGGAGGGTCCGTAGGAAAATATAAAACTCGGGCGTATGCCCGAAATTGAATTCCGAGGTCCTGAGCCCCAGAAATGAATTTTGAAGAGAAATTGTTTTTCTGAAATTGTTAAAGCAAATTGAAATGATATTTGATTAGATCGTGTTGGTATCGGGCCCATATTTTGGTTTCGGTGTGCGGTACAAGTCCTACTAGCCTCGTCACTACTTCACCGGGGTTAGGCTAGGTACTTACCAGCATATGGGGTCGATTGTGCTGATACTACACTCTGTGCTCTTTTGCACAGATCCAGGTACCGGACAACAGCAGTAGCTCGGGATTTAGCCTTTAGATCACCGAGGTAGCCTTGCAAGCATCCGCATGCTCGGCGTCTCCTCTATTTCATTCCGTTATCTCATGTTTCGAGACATACATTGTTACTTTCTTTCAAACGGGTGTATGTAGTAAATCTTTATAGTCCGTGAGTAATGTGACTCTAGTTTTGGGTAGAGGCATATGTGGATTTCTCTTTATTAATTAGGTTTATATCATTTAAGTCTTCCGCTAAATTACAAATTTCATTGTTGTTTAATTATTTATTTCTTGTTAATTAAATTAGTAAAAATGGATTATCAATAAAAGTAGTTATGGATTATAAATGTGTCGCTAGCCTAGCTTCTACGAGTAGGCCCTATCACGACCTACGAGGGTGGAAAATCCGGGTCGTGACAAAGGACTTGTCTTATGAGGAGGACCCGCTAGCTATTTTAGACCGGTAGGTTCGTCAATTAAGATCGAAGAGTTTTCCTTCTCTTCGTGTTCAGTGGAGAGGTCAGCCTGTTGAGGCATCGACCTGGGAGTCCGAGTCCGATATGCGGAGCCGTTATCCCCATCTTTTCCCCGACTCATGTACTTCCTTCTTATGTCCGTTCGAGGATGAACGATTGTTTAAAGGTGTAGAATATGATGACCTTTTATGTTTTAAAAGTAAATACTGTGTTTCGAGACCTTAAAAACCTCTTTCTGTATCTCCTCAATTTGCGTGCGCAGTCTGGGCGCATAGCCGCCAATATGTGAAAATCTGTGAATATGATGAATTTTTGACTTTAAAATGAATTAAGTTGACTTCGGTTAATATTTTGGGTAAACAGACCTGGACCTGTGATTTGACGGTCTTGGAGGGTCTGTAGGAAAATATGGGACTTCGGCGTATGTCGGAATCGAATTCTGAGGTCCCATGCCCGAGAAATGAATTACTAAAAATTATTTTATGAAATTATTTATGAGTTTTGGAAATGAAATATGATTAGAACTTGATGGTATTGGGCCCGTATTTTGGTTCCTGCTCCCGATATAGGTCTTATATGTGATTTAATATGAGTCTGTAAATTTTGGTAAGAAACGGATTTGAAACGATGTGAACCGGATCGTATTTGAGAAAATTGGCAAATTTGAAGTTTTTAAGAAATTTCACGATTTGATGCTAAATTTATAGTTGTTGATGTTATTTTAGTGATTTGATTGCACGAGCGAGTCCGTATGATGTTTTTAGGTTGGTGTGCATGTTTGGTTTGGAGCCCCGATGGCTTGGGTGGGTTTTGGATAGGCCACGGTGTGGATTTTTGGACATGGAGAATTGCAGATTTTTAGCTGGTGTGAATAGGCATGCAGGCTTCGCATTTGCGAAGGCTGACTCGCAAATGCGAAGGTTGATTCGCAAATGCGATCAGCCCAGGCCAACCCTTATCTCACAATTGCAATATACCCTTCACAAATGCGAAGTTTTCTTTTAATGCCTGAAGCCGCAAATGCAACCTATGTGTCGCAAATGCGAAGTCGCAAATGCGACATCTTGTTCACAAATGCGAAAGTCTTAGAAATCCGGAAGGGCTCGCAATTGCGAACCCTGGTCGCAATTGCGACATCGGAGACCTGTAAGTTCATAACTTAGACACATTTTAAACCATTTTTCACATCTTTTCAAAACATAAACTCCCTAGGGAGATTTTTCAAAGGCAACTTCTCTACCTAATCAATTGTAAGTGAATTTTAATTCGTTTCGTTCAATCATTAACATATTTTAACATGATTTCAACTCAAAATCAGTGATTTTCATGGGGAAATTGGGTGTTTTGGGTAGAACCTAGGTTTTTAAAAAATTGGGGATTTGGACCTCGATTTGAGGTCCGATTTCAAAAGAAATTATATATTTGGGTTTGTGGGGTAATGGGTAATCGGGTTTTGGTTCGAACCTCAGGTTTTGACCATGTGGGCCTGGGGGCAATTTTCGACTTTTTTGGGTAAAACTTTGGAAAATTCATTTTCATGCATTGGAATTGATTCATTTCGCGTTTATTGATGTAATTAAGTAACTTGTGACTAGATACGAGTGAATTGGTGGTGAAATCAATGGGTAAAGCGATAGTTGAGACGTGAATTGTGTTTGTGGCATCGAGGTAAGTGTTCGGTCTAACCTTAGCTTGAGGGATTAGGAGTTGTGTCATATTTGCTACATGTTATTTGTTGAGTACAACATATAGGCATGGTAACGAGTATCTATATGTTGGTGTCGAGCATGACTATAAGTGTTAAATTCAAATTGTTGTGTTCTTAATGGATACTACAAATGCCTAAGTTGTTGAATCTCTGTGTTGAGCAAGGATTATGATTACGCTCGTGGAAATTACATATGATTGAGTATTGGTGCTAGTTGAGGTAATTAGATGTTGGAACAAGTTTGGTTATAATTGGTTTTCCTTTGCCGGGATGTGTTTTACTTTTATTGTCGATTCCCTTGCCAGTGTAGTGTTGCTTTCTTTATTGATCCCTTGCTGGGCCTCTTGTTGTGTTAGTGTGGAACTGTATATGTGGATTGAGCTTCACGCTGCAACAGTGATATAAATGGATTGGGTTTCACGCCGTAACAATGATATAAATGGATCGGGTTGCATGACGCATCAATGATATAGTTGGATCGGATTGCACGCCGCAACAGTGATAAATGATAGGGATCGGGTTGCATGCCGCAAAAGTGTTATTATTGTTTTGTTGTAGATTCTAAATTGTTCTTATGTATTTCTCTTAATTATTGTTGGTATTGATATTCATCGTGACAAGTACCCCCTCCCATCATTACTTGTTTATTTCTGTGTTATTTTTCGCTGCATATTATATACTACACAGGTTTATTTGGATCTGGTCCTAGCCTCATCACTGCTTCGCCGGGGTTAGGCCAGGCACTTACCAGCACATGGGGTCGGTTGTGCTGATACTACACTCTGCACTATGTCCAGATACCGGAGTGGCAACTTTTGGACCGTAGATTTGGGTTGCTGCGTTCAGTCCTATCAGAGATCCCGAGATAGTCCTGCAGGCATCCGCAGGCCCGATGTTCTCTTCTATCTTTACATGTTTTCTATTTTCCATTTACCTTAGAAACAGATTGTACCTTTCTTTCCAGACATTTGTATGTAGTATTCGTAGTTGGTCTGTGATGCTGTGACACCGGATCCCAGGTAGAGGTGTATGTTGGTACTCTAGTACTGGTTTTGATTAAGTTATCAGATTACATCTTCCATATGTATTTATTTATTAGTAATATTTAATTGTTGAATGCATGTTGTGTTAAATTGTTAAAAAGGGCTAATAAAAGGGTAAGTGATTCTTTAATACGCGGTTTGCCTAGATTTCATGAGTAGGCACCATCACGACTCCCGAGGGTGGGAAATCCGGGTCGTGACAGCAACCTAGACTGGGGAGGGGACTGTTCTTCGTGAACGCGTAGCCGTTGTCGCGAACGTGGAGCACTGGGGGAGGGGGGGTGCTCTTCGCGAACATGACCAACATCTCGCGAACACATAGAATAAAAAGGAGGTAGGCTAGGGAATCTTTGAGTTGCCCATTGCGAACGTGGTCCCAGGCCCGCGAACCCGATTGTCAGGGAGGACAGATCATCGCGAATGAGAGCATATCTTCGCGAACTCGAAGGCCCTTCTTGCCACAATGCGTCGCGAATGTGACAGGTCCATCGTGAACGCGATGAAGACATGTCTAGTATTTTAAAAAACAGAAGCAGAAATAGGAATTGGCCATTATTAATATTTTCAAAACAAGAAGGCTTAGAGGCAATTTTCAAGAGACAAATTCTTCCCCAAAGTATTGGTAAATAATTCTAAACTACTTTCTTCCAATTACCCATTGTATTTCATCAATTTTCAACCTAAAATCTAGGGTTTTCATGGTAGAAATTGGGTGTTTGGGTAGAATTCGGGATTTTTGTATAATTGGAATTTAGACCTCGATTTGGGGTCGAATTTTGAAACTAATTACATATTTGCGCTCGAGGGTGAGTGGGTTTTGGTCCGAACCTCGAGTTTTGACAAAGCGGGCCCAGGATCAGTTTTTGACTTTTTGTGAAAAATATTTGGAAACTTGTAACCGTGCGTTGAAATTAATTTTTGTAGAGATCATTGATATTATTTAGTTAGTTATGATTAGATACGAGTGGATTGGAGGTGGAATCTAGAGGAAAAGCGATAATTGAGGCTTGATTTCCGCCGTGGAATCGAGGTAAGTGTTGTGGCTATCCTTGGCTTGAGGGATTAGGTGTTGTTGCCATATTTGGTATGTGTTTGGTTGTTGAGTACGACGTATATGCAAGGTGACGCGTACCTATACATTATTTTTTGGGGACATAGCATGCGTGAGTCTTATATTTGTGCTATGGTATTCTTTATTCGTACTGTTCATGCTTAAACTGGTTATTCTTCATGTTGAACAAATATTATCATGTTTTTCCTAGAATTGGGCATTGGTTGAGTATTGACTCCAGTTGAGATTTATATTGTGAAGTTAAATATTGAAACGAGGTTGGTTATTGATAATTCTTTTGCCGGGTTGTTATTGTTTTGTAGTTTGGGTGAGGAAGAGTGTAAAGCACGAAGGGTGATGCCGTATAATTTATTGTGAGTGGGTGATAATGCATAAAGGATGATGCGGTGCCGTATGCTAAGAGTTATAATGCACGAAGGGTGATGCCGTGCCATGTTATGAGAGAGTTTATGCATGAAAGTTGATGTCATGCCATTTCTATTGATTCTTATGATAAGGACAAGAGTAAAAGCGCGAAGGGTGATGCCGTGTACTTGTTTGCTATGTCATTACTTTCGTTGCTGCAAAGCATATTATTTACTGCACTATTTTTCGGATTTCATACTTCCCTCAGCATGTTTTCACCCTTCCCGTTATTATATGTTTAGTTTCCAATTGTTGTCATTTTCTCGTATATGATTTAACTGCACAGGTTCATGTTTTTGTCGTGTCCTAGCCTCGTCACTACTTCGCCGAGGTTGGGCTCGGCACTTACCAATACATGGGGTCGGGTGTACTGATACTGCACCATGCACTTTTTGTGTAGATTCCAGTACTGGACTATACTGATCATAGTTTTGTTGATGCCTTCAGTCCACCGGAGACCCAAGGTAGATTTGTCGGCAGTCGCAAGCCCTGAATTCCCCTTCCATTTATCCTAGTTTCTTTGTTTTCTTTTATTTCGAGAATGGATATATTTCCTTTAAACCAGTGTTTGTAGTGACTCTTAGAAGTTCGTGGATTGTGACACCGGATTTTAGGTAGTCGTGTGTTAGTGTTTAGATTATTTTAAATTTCTGCACTTCTTACTTTGTTTTGGTTTAAATTACTACTATTTGCTATTTTGGATAGTGGTTAGCTTGTTAGATCTTTATCTATTGCCTTACCTAGTATTCTAAAAGTTAGGCACCATCACGATCCCGACGGTGGGAAATCCAGGTCATGACAAGTGGTATCAAAGCACTAGGTTGTTTAGGTCTCTCAATTCACAAACAAGCTAGGTAGAGTCTGAGGGATCAGTACGGATACGTCTGTGTTTATCCCTCTAGAGACTATAGAGTTTAGGAATAACTTAACATCTATTGTTTTATGTCATGAGATTTCATTTCTCAATGCTAATTGAACTTTCTACTCTTGTTCTTTCGCAGATGGCGAGAGCTCGTACCGCTTCATCAGCTTATCAGCAGCCTGAGCCCCATCGGTAACTCCTACGAGGGGCAGAGGACGAGGCCGAGGCCGTGCCAGAGGCTGAGGCAAGAGAAGGGCTCAGCCTAGAGCTCGAGCAGTAGCACCAGTAGCAGAGCCTCAGGTGGAATTTGATGATGATGTTCTGGCCTAAACTGTTCCGGCAGGGACAACTCAAGTTCCAGAGGGGTTCATCGCTAACCCGGTACTTCAGGATGCTTTGGTCCGTCTAGTGGGCCTTATGGAGAGCGTGGCTCAGACTAGTACATTTCCTGTAGCACCAGCCATCTCTTAGGCTGGGGGATGAGCCTAGACTCTCGCTACCCACACTTCGGAGTAGATGGCTCCTCTGTTTCAAACTCTCGCGGCTAAGCCAGTTGGGGTAGTGCTACCGGGTGTTGCAGCACAGATTAGTAATGTGTTACTTATCTCTTTTGATACAAGTTTACCAAGCTTTTTTCGATTCATTAAATGGGGAAACTTCTGAGGACTAGTAGGATTATCTTGACCGCTACTATGAGATGTTGCGAAAGATGGGGATAGTAGAGACCAATGGGGTAGACTTTGCTATATTCTAGATGATAGGGTCTGACAAGAGATGGTGGAATGATTTTGTCTTGACTAGACTAGCTAGGTCGCCTACCTTGACTTATGACCAGTTCTCTCAGCTATTTCTCGAGAAGTTCCTTCCTATCTCTCAAAGTGAGGACTATCGCAGGCGGTTCGAGCATCTTCAGTAAGGTTCTATAATCGTCACTCAGTACGAGACTAGGTTTGTTGATTTTGCCCGTCATGTTATTCTTATACTTCCTACAAAGAGGGAGAGAGTGAGGAGGTTTATTGAGGGACTTACTCAGCCTATCAGATTGCAGATGGCTAAAGAGACAGGGAGCGAGATTATTTTTCAGGATTCGGCCAATGTGGCAGGTGAGTTGAGATGGTTTTAGCTTAGGGGAGTGGTTAGGGGTCTGACAAGAGACCTCGTCATTTTGGTAGGTTCAGTGGTGCCTTATCTGAATGCAGGGATCCTCCCAGGCTATTTCATTCATCACTTTACCCTTCTCACGGTGCTTCAGGTGGTCGTGGCTCTTATGCAATATTCTGACCAGCTAGCCTACAGTGCACCACCAGCTGCTATCAGTGCACCTTTGCTCTAGAGTTTTTAGGTTGGTTACCCAGGCCGTCAGGGTCAGTTTCAGCGTTAGCTGTCTCAGCAGCAAAGGTCTTGTTATACTTGTGGCGATCCGAGGCACATTGCTATATTTTTCCCTCAAGCATCAAGCAGTTCTCATGATCAGGGTTCTCGTGCCATGGTTCAAGCACCGGGTGTTCTATCGCCCGCTCAGGTAGAGTCCAGGCCACTAGAGGTGGATGCCATCCATCCAGAGGCCATCCGAAGGATGTTATTAAGAGTGGTGGGGCCCAACCCCGATACTATGCTTTCCCAGCCAGGCCTGAGGTTGAGTCATCTGATACTGTTATCACATGTACTATTTTAGTTTGTAGTAGAGATACTTTAGTTCTATTTGATCCAGGGTCTACATACTCCTATGTGTCATCTTATTTTGCTAAATATTTGGTTATGCCTCGTGATCCTTTGAGTGCTCCTGTATATGTGTCCACATCGGTGGGAGATTCTGTTATTGTATATCGTGTCTATTGCTCGTGTGTTGTCATTATTGGGGATCTTGAGACCAGCATAGATCTCCTACTTCTCAATATGGTTCATTTTGATCTCATTTTGGGGATGGATTGGCTGTCACCCTATCATGCTATATTGGACTGTCACACCAAGACCATAAATTTAGCATTGCTGGGGTTTCCTCAATTGGGGTGGAAATGGACTCTTGGTCATTCTATCAGCAGGGTTATTTCTTATATGAAGGCTCGGCGTATGGTCGAGAAAGGATGTTTGGCTTATTTAGCCTATGTTCGTGATTCAAGTGCGGAGGTTCCTTTCATGGATTACGTACCGGTTGTTCGTAAGTTTCCAGAGGTATTTCCTACAAACCTTCTAGGGATGCCGCCTGATAGGGATATTGAATTTTGCATTGATTTGGCCCCGGGCACTCAGCCTATTTCTATTTAACCATAACGTATGGCCTTGCCAGAATTGAAATAATTGAAGGAGCAGTTGTATGGTTTGCTTAATCAGGGCTTCATTAGGCCCAATGTCTCATCTTGGGGTGCACCAATGTTGTTTGGAAAGAAAAAGGATGGATCGATGAGGATGTGCATAGATTATCGGTAGCTGAAAAAAGTTACCATTAAGAACAAGTATCCATTACCGAGGATTGATGACTTATTTGATCATCTTCAGGGTGCCAAGGTGTTTTGAAAGATCAATTTAAGGTCTGCCTACCATCAATTGAGGATTAGGGCATCCAATGTCCCTAAGACAACTTTTCGGACTCGGTGTGGGCATTATGAGTTTCTAGTTATGTTATTTGGGTTGAAAAATTACCCAGCAGCATTTATGGATTTGATGAATCGGGTGTTCAAGACCTACCTGGATTCCTTCATGATTGTTTTTATTGATGATATCTTGATCTACTACCGTAGTCGATAAGAGCATGATCAGCATTTGAAATATGAGTTTTGATTGATTTCAGTTGCATTCTTGGGTCACGTTTTATCAACAGAGGGTATTCAGGTAGATCCTAAGAAGATTAAGGCAGTAAAGGACTGGCCTAGACCCATATCAGCTACAGAGATCCGGAGTTTCTTGGGATTGGCGGGTTATTACAATCGGTTTGTTGAGGGGTTTTCATCTATAGCATCCCCGATGACCAAGTTGACCCAGAAGGGTGCCCTGTTCAGGTGGTCAGACAAGTGCAAGGCGAGCTTTCAGAAGCTTAAGACAGCTTTGACTACGACACCGGTATTGGTATTACCCACGGATTCAGGGCCCTATACAGTGTATTGTGACGCATCTCATACTAGACTTGGTGCGGTATTGATGCACGGTGGCAAGGTTATTGCATATGCTTCATGACAGTTGAAGATTCACAAGAAGAATTATCCAGTTCATGACTTGGAGCTAACAACCATTGTTCACGAACTGAAGATTTGGAGGCACTATCTATATGGCGTGTCGTTTGAGGTGTTCACGGATCACAAGAGTTTGTAGTATTTTTTCAAGTAGAAGGAGCTCAATTTGAGGCAGAGAAGGTGGTTGGAGCTATTGAAAGACTATGATGTCACCATCTTGTGTCATCCTCGGAAGGCCAATGTGGTGGCCGATGCTTTGAGCAGGAAGTCAGCTAGTATGAGCATCCTTGCGTATATTCTAGTCTGTGAGAGACCGCTGGCATTAGATGTTCAGGCTTTGGCCAATTAGTTCGCGAGGTTAGATGTTTCTGAGCACAGTGGTGTTCTACCTTGTCAGACGCTCGGTCTTCCTTGTTTGAGCGTATCAGGGAGCAGTAGTATGATGATCCTCATTTGCTTGTCCTTAGGACCCAGTGCGGCACGGTGATGCCAAGAAGCTTAAATTTGGCGATGATAGAGTTTTGAGGATGCAGGGTCATATTTATGTACTTAATGTGGATGAGATTCGCGAGTTGATTCTAGATGAGGCCCACAACTACCGATATTTTATTCATCCGGGCGCTGCTAAGATGTATCAGGACTTGCGGCAGAATTATTGGTGGAGGTGGATGAAAAAGGATATTGTCACATATGTAGCTCGGTGTTTAAATTGTCAACAAGTAAATATCACATCCCAAACTACTCCCTAGACGTGACTGGCATCCAAGTAACACCACCAGCTAGGCGGACCATGCATTCATACCTTAGCCATCAACTTGCAACATTTGATCAATTAAATATCTAAATAATGTGATAATTAATCACGACAATAATATCTCAAAATATTAGATTAAACTTCAGCCCAAATCCCACACTAGACCGTGGAGTATTTAAGAGAATTTCAAAAGACCTCATATGAATAAACGATAAAGACTCTTTTGATTGCTTCCACGAACAATTCGGCGGCTCACCTCAATAACTGAATCAACTCCAGCGAACTCATCGGCTACTAGCTCCGCCATCACCAATAGTATCTGCGTAGACATTCAGGTAAGGAGTGAGTTATACGTAAATATAACCCAGTAAGATCCTCGACCCGCCACTTTAAATACCTCTGAAATAAGTGTTAGAAAATGCAAACACACCACAATACGAATGATATAGTAAATATGATAATTATACTATAACTGAATTTATGTGTATCAACAGAGTTAATAAGAATTAACCAATAAGAGTACCCACTAAGGACTTGTCATTTTTGCAGTAAAAGAAATTTAGCAACACATCTATAAGTCCACAATGGCACCACAGTGCCTCAAATATGTAACAGAGCATAAACAATGCTCACTGAAGCATACACAATGCCCCAAATATATCAAGAAGCATACATAATGCTCGAGTGATGTACAAAGGCATACATAATGCCCCGACATCATGGCGCACAACCGTATCAAACTTCACATCATGGCACACAGCCGTATCTAACTCAACATCATGGCGAACAACCATATCTAACTCAACATCATGGCGCATAGCTGTATCAAACTCAACATCATGGCGCACATCCGTATCAAACTCAACATCATGGCGCACAACCAAATCAAACTATCAAACAACTTATAAAAATAATTTTTTTGTATTTTTATAAAATAATATATTTGAGGCTTGTCTAAGACCACCGATTCTATCAAGCGCACGCTTGTTCCAACACATAGACCGGGCAGAGAAAATATATTTTTAAAACGGACTTTAGAAAAGCAAGTATTAAAATTTAAAGTCTCACTTGCCTCGCTAACCACATATTTTTAAATCTTGCAACGTCTATAGCACCAACCAAACGGTCCCCAATGATCTTAATCTATGAAAAATATTGATTACAATATCAATTATAACTGTCGTTCATTTCATAGTTTTCCTTATATCTCAAGCTTAAAGCTAAATCTCAATAATCTACGCCTTAAATCATATATGTAAAAGTAAAACCACATCCCAATATTGCATTACAACTTATTATCCAGTATATAATTCATATATATTAATATTTATATCCAAAACTATGAAAATCACGATGTACGAGTTATAATACCTTGTGTGTAAAACGCAAAGAACACTACAAATCAATTTCGTTTTCTCCAAAGAGAATCGCTGCCAATCTCCTTATCCGATCCTGTGATGATTTACCATTCTTTTATAATCTTTTCTTAACCACTGTAGCAACTCCAAACAATTAACCTCATTCCATTCTTGATTGTAGCCGTCAGGAGTATTTGTTTGAATTTGCATTTAAGAGTTGGTATCAATACCTCATATATCTAAACCGCCGAGCCTGGTAACGTGGGCTTGTAATCCAAGTGGGGGCATTGAAATGGGAGATTTTTACACACTTGAGCATTTCTTTAGAATTATTTAAAAAATGGTATTAATTCTTTGATTATTTCATAAATAGCAATTCTTTTTACAGATTAAGCACACAATTAATGAGTAAACATAATGCACTAATCATGAGATTGATTCTTATCTTTATTTCATTTTTTCATACTCTTTCTCCTCTTTTTCAAATTTCATTTAGCATTCAAATCTCTCTCTCCTTATTAGAGGTGAAAGTGGAGGAGTCCTAGTGAACATTTTGATAATTTATTACCAATTTGCATCTAATATATACAAGGTAAATAATGGTATTAATTCATAAGAAGTGCATATACAACATATATGAGTTGTATATTTTTCAAATATATGATGTGTATATATGTAATAAAATATATATAGGATATATCATATGCATTTTCTGTATATATATTAAATATATTGCTTGTATAAATATAACAATTTTTTTATATGTTTCAAAATACACGTACAGTAATTTTTGTTACATATATAAAATATATGGTTTATATATATATAATACCAAAATCGGGCGGTTTATTACTTATTACTAGTTTACAATTTTTTTGACAAACCCAAAAAACAAAAGAATTTTTCTACTCATTGAACAAAGTTATTGTTTCTAAAAAAATATTAGTTCTATTCCGAATAATTAAAAAGAAAAAGGTGAGAAGTATGATGGATTAAAACATAAGAAGCACGACTTGAAACATGAGCAAAAAGGATCCCACGTATAATAGCATATAATTCATTACAACCACCATAATTGGAATTGAGAGAAATATTAAAATTATTATTACCAAGTACCAATAAAACAAAGAGAAACACTCCTAAAAGATAAAAGTCTATCTAGAGTGATATTAGGTAACAACAACATGATTTTCGCGGGGATTCGGGTGATGAGATATCGGTCTAATAGATAGAGTGACTGAAATACAAATACATGATAGCCAAAATTGTAAATTAAGATAATCTGGTAAGACTGTGTAAAATTTTTTAAATTATTGCCTAGTTATGTATTTTCCTCTTGAAATGGTGGAATGTTGGGCTATCTCAGAAGGTAGGACTTTGTGGGCTGTTCTCTAGCCTGCCCTGTCCAAGCATAGAGTTGGGCTATGTGGCCCAAGTGAAGACTTGGACTGCTTACCCCCTGAAGAGGGGCGGACTGCGTGAGGCTGGTTTCACAGAGCAACGAACAGCTCCCGCTTTGTGCAGTGGAAGAATAACGGGCCAGTGTTCACAGAGACCAACAAAAACCTGATGGGCTGCTCCAATTAAACTATTATTTTTAATATATATATATATATAAACCCTAATGTACCAGTAGCCCCCTTTCCATACAACTTCACGTGAGGACATCTCAAAGCAAAAAGATATAGTCTTGACCCATTTATGTTACTATTAAATAGTCCTTCGGTGACAACTAGTAGTATGTAGTATAAAATTAATTCACTAAATAATTGTTTCTCTACTTCATACTTTATTTATGTAATCAATATTGAAAAAAAAATAATTACACACACACACACACACACACACACATATATACACATATATATATATATATATATATATATATATTTTTATATATATATATATATATATATATATATATATATATATATATATATATATATATATATATATATATATATATATATATATATCCACTTCGATATGCAATCCAATAAGATTACTAAAGTATAATTAAGAAAAAAACTTAAGACTTCACTCTTAAAGTATGGGTAAATACAGTAAAGTACGAGTATTAGAGACCCGGTGGTTTGTTTCAGAGGATAGAGATTCTTGACTGGATGTGGGAACGTATCACTATGAACTTCGTTATTCGACTCCCACAGACTGAGAAAAAGTTCGACGCAGTATGGGTTATTGTGGATAGGATGATTAAGTCGATACATTTTATTCCTGGGGCAATTTCCTATTCTTCGGAGCGGTTGGAAGAGATCAATATCCGTGAGATTGTTCGTCTCCATTGTGTGCCCGTGTTTATCATTTCTGATCGAGGTACGCAGTTTATCTCACATTTTTGGAGGGCAGGTCAACGTGAGTTAGGCACATGGGTCGAGTTGATCACAATATTTCGTCCCCTGATGGATGGAAGGTCCAAGCGTACTATCCAGATTTTGAAGGATATACTCCACGCTTGTGTTATTGACTTTGGATGTTCTTGGGATCAGTTATTGCCGTTAGAAAAGTTTGCCTACAACAACAGTTATCAGTAGAGCATCCATATGGCTCTCTATGAGGTATTATATGGTAGGCGGTGTAAGTCGGTGGTTGGATGGTTTGAGCCGGGAGAGGCTCGATTATTGGGTATAGGTTTGGTACAGGATGCCTTGGATAGGGTTAAGATCATTCAGGATAGACTTCATACAGCTCAGTCTAGGCAAAAGAGTTATGCCGACCGTAACATTCGTGATGTGGCATTCATGGTCGGAGAGAGAGTGTTGCTTCGGGTATCACCCATGAAGGGTGTGATGCGGTTTGGTAAGAAGGGCAAGTCAAGCCCTAGGTTCATCGGGCCTTTTAAGGTTCTTGATCGAGTTGGAGACGTGGCTTACAGACTTGCATTGCCACCAGGCTTATAAGTGGTATATTCAGTATTTCATATGTCCATGCTTCGGAAGTATCACGATGATCCATCCCACATGGTAGATTTCAGCACTATCCAACTGGATAAGGATTTGACCTACGAGGAGGAGCCGGTAGCTATTCTAGACCGGCAGGTTCGTCAGTTGAGATCGAAGAGTTATCCTTTGGTTCATAGTGGAGAGGTCAGCCTGTTGAGGCAGCTACCTGGGAGTCCAATTCTGACATGCAGAGCAGATATCCCTATCTTTTCACTAGCTCAAATACTTTTCTATGTCCATTCAAGGACGAACGGTTGTTTTAGAGGTGGAGATACGATGACCCAAAAATTTATCTCATGTTTTAGAACTCAATTCGGGGTTCCAAGGCCTTCAAAATCTCATTATCTTTCTCCTCGATTTATGTGCACAGTCGGGGCATGTTTTTGGAAAGCCTTTATGTGAAAATTTGAGAAAATATTAAGTTTTGCCTTTAAAAGTTGATTTTAGTTGACTTCGGTCAACATTTTGAGTCAACGGACCATGATCCATGTTTTGACAGTCTCAAAAGGTCTATAGTAAAATATGGGTCCTGGGCGTATGTCCGGAATCGAATTCTGAGGTCCCTAGCCCAAGAAATAAATTTTTTATGAATATTGTTAAAGTGGAAATATAAAGGCTTTAAGAAATTGTTTAATAATTGATTTTGTTGATACCGTATTTGTATTGTGGTTCCGAAGCCCTGTACAAGTCCGTTATGATATTTGTACCTTATCTGTGAAATTTGGTGAGAAACAAGACTGATTTGACATGATTCGGACTTTGGTTGAGAAAATAGAACTTTTAAACTATATTGAAAATTTCATACAATTTGATGCTAAATTCGTAGATTTAGTTGTTATTTTGGCGTTTTGATCGTGTGAGCAAGCCCATATGATATTTTTAGACTTGTGTGCATATTTTTTTTGGAGTCCGGATGTCACGCACCAAAATTCGAGGAGCGCGACCGACGCTCAACCGAGTGAACCCGACCGAGCAAGCCTGTTAGATCTCATTCTACCCAAACTAACTCATGAATAAATTGGAGATGGACTCCATTAATCAAGTTCTATAAACATATCATTAACGATTTCCATTTTATTTCCATTAGCAACTTCATTCGCCATATTAAAGGTATTACAAGTTTTATACATTATTGCCAAACATCATTATTTCTATTTTAAATTCCCATGCCCGACACTACCCACAACCTGTCTGCGGAGCCTCTTACTACAACTAAAGAATAATATGAAAATGCTGGCAATAAGGCTCCGGCTATACCTTACACCAATACCAAAATAAAACTCGGGAAGAAAGGCGGCATGAGCCACGTAGGGCCCCGAGAGGAAAGGGTTTCACCAATACAGCTGACAGAAAGTTGATAAGGTGATACTGTCGGTAGACTGGAGTACCTGCTATTGAACCACCTACAATCATAACACGAATGTAGCGCCCCCGGTAAAAGGGACGTCAGTACATTTAAATTGTACTGGTATGTATGAACAAACTTCATCCCAAGTAAAATCAAATAACACACAAGTAACAGATATCAATAGAATCAACGATCAAATACACGTGAAAGAAACAATCAAAGCCAAACAAGTTTCACAATCTCTCATTTTCCCCTTCAATATTATCACATCAACGATTTCACAATTTTCTCATATTTTCATTTCAATAGTGATTTCGATCACTTTCCACCCTTATTACCTCGGCCACCCTTATCACCCCAACCCACAATTTATCATTTTGTGTTGCGGCGCGCAACCCGATCCCACCGTACATTCACATTCCACTAACAACACAACACAACAACAACAATTCACAAGAACAACAACCACAATTCTCAAAGAAAAACCACAATAATTCACAAGAATTTCCGTAGCCATCAATACCATTTTATCATATTCAACAACTCATATGAAATTTAAGTCACCACAATAATTACCCACGACAAGCCAAATATGCTATTACCATAGTTGTTCCAATTGCATCATTTACGATTTCCTTCCATCATTTGTTTCTTAGTTCTTACCACATAACACTCTCACAATCACACACCCGTATTTGGTTGGTTTCCATTTACTTGCACCACCATTTCGTAAGACTTAACCAACAACGTTCAAGGCATATTAATCACAAGAATTCACAAATAGTTCACATAAGTAAACACATACTTCCATGTCGACATCCTCGAGCATTTACAAACTTTGCACATAACAAGATAGGCACATCAAATCACATATTTTCATACAAGGTACACATACCGTATGCTCGTCACAACAAAGGAGATTCTACAAGGGTTAAAGTTAGCCATACATACCTGGAGCCGAATTTCCCTTTTTAACTTCTACTTTCAATTCACCCAACAATCTAGCAATGTCGATCTAGGTCACAAGTTAACACATATATCTTAGAATTGAAGTTTACAATAACTACCCAAAATTATTTAGGTTGTCAACCCCTCTTTTGCAAATCTTTACTTCTACCCAACTCCTCTTACTAGCTTTTAGGTAATAAAGGACATGCATGTGTGTTTCAACTTCCATTTTCAAGAATCAATGCATGAGAATCCCCCTTTTTATTAAATTCTAAAAATCAATGAAAAAGGGTTGGGGATTTTACCTGCTAGAATGGAGATGCATAATACTCAAATATTTTCGGGTCTAGGTGACTTTGGAAAATCAAATCGAGGAAGATGAACTTTCTCTCTCAAGAACCTTCTCTTCCCTCTCTCTTATTTTGTTTAGAAAAGATGTAAAAATGAGGGTTTGGGGTGTTTTATTGAAAAATGGGTCGGGTTGAAAAATTAGAAAAATTGGAGCCTAGTCAAGTTTTCGGTCGCATTCTGCGATCGCAGAGTGAAAATGCGGTCCGCATAATGGACCGCAAAAGGTGCTCAAAAAATCAAATTCTCTGCATGGGTTTGCGACAGAAATGCAGTCCGCATATCCGATTTCTGATCGCATCATGCACCGCATTTTGACCTTGATTTTAACCAAACCCCTGACTCTATCTACGACAGAAATGCGGTCCGTATTCTTGATCTGCGACCGCATTGTGGACCGCATTTCGACCCTTTTTCTGGAAAAACTTTTACTCTGATTTTCAAATGCTGAATCAGTACAAAGGGTCCGAACCGCGGCGAGCTTACGAGCGGCGAAGAATTTTATACATTCCTAACACATATTTGGGACTTGACACTACGGGCTACTAGCTTTTTGAGTACAAGTTTTCACGGGGCCTTACACCCGAGAGTTCAGGTGAGTTTCAGATAGGCTACGGGATGTTTCGTACTTAGAAACTGGTGTGATTTGCTACAGTTAGTGCTTCTGGTTTTTCTTCTTTGCGTTCGCGAAGATACTCTCGACTACGCAAAGTGTAACCTGGGTTGGGGAGGGGATTGTTCTTTGCAAACACGTAGCCATGATCGCGAATGTGGAGCACTGGGGGGCTTCTCTTTGCGAATATGACCGGCATCACCCGAACGCGTAGAGTAAAATAGAGGTGGGCTGCAGAATCTTTGAATTGTTGTTTGCGAACGCGGTCCCAGGCCCACAAACACGATTGTTAGTAGGGATAGACCATCGCGAACATGAGCATCTCTTTGCAACTACGAAGTCCCTTTTTCCCGTAATGCATCGCGAACGCGATGAAGGACTGTCTAGTATTTTAAAAACAGAAGCAGAAATGGGAATTGGCCATTATTTCATATTTTCAAAAACAAGAAGGATTAGAGGATATTTTCAAGAGACAAATTCTTTCCCAAAGTGTTGGTAAATGATTCTAAACTGCTTTCTTCCAATTAACCATTGCATTGCATCAATTTTCTACCTAAAATCTAGGGTTTTCATGGTAGAAATTGGGGTTTGGGTAGAAATTAGAGATTTTTCTATAATTGGAATTTATACCTCAATTAGGGGTCGGATTTCGAAACTAATTACCTTTTTGGGATTGAGGGTGAATGGGGTGATGGGTTTTGGTCCGAACTTGAGTTTTGACCAAGCGAGCCCCGGTCAGTTTTTGTCTTTTTGGGATAATGTTGGAAAACTTTTAATTGTGCAATGGAATTGATTTCTTTAGCGATAATTGATATTATTAAGTTATTATGATTAAATACGAGTGGATTGGAGGTGGAATCTAGAGGAAAATCAATAATTGAGGCTTGAGTTAGGTCGTGGAATCGAGGTAAGTGTTATGGCTAACCTTAGCTTGAGAGATTAGGTGTTGTTGCCTTATTTGCTATGTGTTTGGTTGTTGAGTATGACGTATAGGTAAGGTGACGAGTACCTATACGTTGTTGTCGGGTCATAGCATGTGAGTGATTCTTATATTTGTGGCTGTGGTATTCTTTATTCGTACTGTTCATGCTTAAACTGATTATTTTTCTTGTTGAACAAATCTTATCATGTTTTTCTTGGAATTGGACATTGGTTGAGTATTGACTCCAGTTGAGATTTATATTGTGATGTTAAATATTTAACGAGGTTGGTTATTGATAATTGCCTTGCCGGGTTGTTATTGTGCTATTGTTTGGGTGAGGAAGAGTGTAAAGCACGAAGGGTGATGCCGTGCAATTTATTGTGACTGAGTGATAATGCACGAAGGGTGATGCCATGCCATTTCTATTTATTATTATGGTAATGACGAGAGTAAAAGCACGAAGGGTGATGCCGTATACTTGTTTGCTATGTCATTACTTTCGTTGGTGCAAAGCATGTTATTTACTGTGTTTCCTTACTGCACTATTTTCCGGATTTGATACTCCCCTCAGCATGTTTTCCCCTTCCCGTAATTATTTGTTTAAATTTCAATTGTTGTTATTTTCTCGTATATGATTTAACTGCACAGGTTCATGTTATTGTCATGTCCTAGCCTTGTCACTACTTCTCCGAGGTTAGGCTAGACACTTACCGGTATATAGGGCCAGTTGTACTGATACTGCACTCTGCAATTTCTGTGCAGATTCTGGTATTGGACTTCACTAATCAAAGTTGGGTTGCTTCCTGCAATCCACATGAGACAGAAGGTAGATCTGCCTGCGTTCGCAAACCCTAGAATCACTTCCAGTTATCCTAATTTCCCTATTTTCTTTTATTTCGAGAACATATGCATTTCCTTTAAACAAGTATTTGTAGAGACTCTTAGAAGTTCGCGGATTGTGATACTAGATTTTGGGTAGTCGTGTGATAATGCTTATAATATTATAAATTTCCGCACTTCTTACTTTGTTTTGGTTTAAATTACTATTATTCGGGGTCGTGAAAGATATTAGGGTGCTTAACATGATAAAAAGTTATGTTATGAGTTATTATAGTCGTATGATAGTCTTATATTATATTTTGAAGTCGAGTGAGTTGTGGAACAAAAGTTGGCAAAGGTCATCACAAGTTACATTCATAAATGTGCTGGAAATTAAGTTATATGTATCTGAGCTTTTCTCCCAATATACTTTGAATTACTGGATGATCAACCTATCAAATTGAATGTCTATGAGTCTAGTTTCTAACGCATCAAACCATTTGTCAATACAACATAGGAGTAGAGAGATATTTGCGTTTTTGCAAGACCGGGCAAGCAGCTCCAGATGGGACCTACTTAGGCGGTGGTCGACCTACTTCACTTTATAAACGATTTGGACGCTTATTTTTTCTCATTTTTGGCTCATATTTACTTCTCCTAACCTTCCTAAATAGATACCATAACTGTTTGAACTGATTGCAAAGTGATTACACCATATTTCAACATCAAACATTAGTTCCAGTGAAGAGCAACACCTCTTTGAGGTTGTGATGTCATTGAGGATAGTTGTGGGTTGTGTTTAGCTGAAACTTCAAGTCGTTGCCACTGGTTTAGGTATGTATAATACTCTAGTATATGTTCTTGAAGTTGTTTGTATTGTGGTTGCATTATTTGAGCAAGATACTACAAAAGATGACTTGAAATAGCTTGAGATGTTATTATTCTTAATGGACTGTTTTGGGAAGGTTGTTTCCATGAAGTTTAAATGGTTGGAAACCTTGTAAAATGACTTATTTATTCTATTATTTTCATGAATATATTATATGCATGTCGAACTTGCTATTGGTATTATGAATAAGAATATAAAAGACAATATAACAATGGAAAGTTATACTTGTTGTTGTTGTTGGATTGTTGAGTTGTTTGAGTGTGGTTTAGGTGATTAATAGGAGGTTGTAATTCCTCCAATTTACTTGGTATGATGTTGGACATGTTTTTAAGTTAACTAATGTATGACAATGGGGTAAAATGGTGCTAAAGGGATTCAATCCAAGTTTGCCGCTTGTCGTTATATGTTCATGACTTATTAATGAAAAATTTTGTACCCTATTGTTGATGTTGTTCTTATTGTATTGCTCTGGTTGTTGTTTTTGGTATATGGTATTGGAGGAAGCCCTTGTTACTGAGTAGTTGCTGCCCGCAATTGCGTAAACGAGCTACTAGCTTAAGTTACGGAATTAGCCTTTACTCAACACTGATTTTTAATCTCCTTATGCTATGGTAGATTGAGTTGATTTGTTTGAAGAGTTTCTTTGAAGGTATTAAGGATCCAACAAGGTTAAGGTATGTTAAGGCACTTTCTTATTTTTTTGGCATGATCTAAAGTGAAACGAACGTAAACGATATACTATTTCATAACGGATCTACTCCAACAAACTAAGGTTGACAAGGTTGTTCTTTCCTTATAAAGTTATTGATGTCTAACAAGTCACACCTCTATTCGAGGTTATGAAACGTTCGATGCAATAGTAATACCAAACTAATAGTCGGGGTTGAATTCCATAGGGATCTATATGAATGGGATAAAGTAGTATATATTTGGGCACGTGAAGTCTCTAGATTGCACTTCCACAAATATGGTTTGTTTTTACTTCTAAAATTACGCTAAATATTTTATTTCTAAAAAATATAAACTTAGGAAATATTGTTTTTGGTTGTTTTCAAAAATTTTAAAGGCCTAGGACTATGAACTTCACCTACGTATTTGCCTAACACATTATAAACATTAAAGCTTATTTTGTTGGTCGGGGTGTATTAAATCCATCAAAACTCAAGTACCCACTCAATACCTCTCGTTAAGAGAGTGATTTTGCCCAATTTGGTTTTCTCAAGTCCAAATAGGTATTGAACCACTTAGTTGATAAAATGCTCAAGTCGGGTTTTGTGAGTACGTGATTTTTTCCCTAAGCAAATTATTCCTAAAAATCCAAACAAAATGATTTTTATATTTTGTCAAATATTTGCGGCATTTTTGTGTTAATTAGTTGCATAATAATTCATAAAAATATATAAAAATATGCATGAGTATTAGGATTTTAATTTTATAATTTTTGGTATTAATACATTTTGAGACCAAATTAAAGAAAAATTAAAATAGCATTTTTATGTTTTTAATTGAAAATACCATAAAAATAGAAGTTAATTAGTTTTAAATTAGCAAAATCAAAAAAATAGAAGAAAAAGAAAATACAAGAAAGAAATACAAAAAAAGAAATAAATAAATACAAAAGGAAAATACAAAAATATATAAAGGAAATAAAATACAAAATACAAAAAGAAAATACAAAATACAAATATACATAAAATCGGGCTTATAATATCAGTGGCCAAAAAAATTAAAAATATGCAATACAATTGACCCAGGCCCAAAAGAAATACCCGTCTGCCTGGCCTTAATCCAAACGACATCATTCAAGACTAAGCAATCTGGGCCGTTAAAATTCTTGATCAAACGGTCAGGAATACAAGCCCAGTAATAAACCAAACGACAACGTTTCAGTCGCCAAATCCTGGCTGTTCATCTAATTGATCTAACAGGTGGAATTGAATCATTAATTAAAAGGGACGACACCGTTTTTAGCTCAGTGGATCTGAGCCGTTAATACACCTAATCCAACGACTCAAAAAATTAGACACCTTTTAAATATGCCAAACACCTTAAATCCGATCATTTCACCATCTTCTTCCCTATGATCTAACCCTAGCCGCCCCTTCTCCTCTCACCAACCCGCCGGAACCCTACCGGCGGGAAACGTAAACTAAGCCAATGCCCTCGCCCTTAACACCACAGAAAGGTCTAGGCCTCCTTTTCCACCCCCCTTAGTTAGTTTCCTTCGAAACAGGCTGCATCTTCTCAAATATTCATCCAAGTGTCACCGGAACCCTACTCCGGCGAACAAAAGGTTTGCTTCCGCTTCCACCCTTAACACCCTAGAACCGCCTAGGCCTCCCCTTTCCACCCTCTAACTCTTTTTCCTTAAACACCCTTAGATCTCTTTGAATATTGATTTGAGTGTCGTCGGAACCCCACTCCGGTGAACACTACCACTCCAAATCATCCTATGGCATCCTTTAACCACCCTAGGCTCTATTCTAAAAGCCCTTAACCTTGAAAACCACTGAAAAATTCATACTAAGACTCAAAAGTCTGCCAGAAGTTCGAAGGTCCAAGAAAATGATATCCAAGGTTTTTAAATCCTGGAAAATCAAGAAAAAACGAAGAAAGAAAAGAACAGAAGAAAGAAAGAAAAGGAAGAAAGAAAGAAAAGTCTAGAAGAAATAAGAAAGCAGAAAAGCTAAGTTCTTGTTTCCTTTTTTTACTTTTGTTTTGCTTGCATGTCTATAATCTCATTTTGTTGTTAATTCCTGATAAAAATAATATAGTATTTTTTAATTTTTGATTCCTGTTCGAATAAGTATACTGTTAGACTTAGTTCTTAGGATCTGATTGTTTGATAAATTTGATTAGTAATTAGGGTTTCTCTTTTAATTGAATAGTATGATTCTTTATTATTTGATTAGTTTCTAAAAATTGTTAATTGATTAATATAAGTTTGTTTGCCTAAGTTTGATTTGGTTATAGCTGAATAAATTTTGATTAGTTCTGGTAATTAGTTAAGGTTCGATCCAGATTTTTAGAAGTAATTTTGGGCATTTGGTCATAATTGGGGTTAAGGGCAGTACAGGTGAAAGGGTAATTAAAATGGGGAAGCAGGGTTAGTTTGAGGAATGACATTTGGTTCATTGTAATAATCCTAAGGGGATAGGGGTAGATTT
>MU704449.1:67842-84862 GCA_026770625.1 Nicotiana glauca
GGATTTCTAGTTCGCAGACTGTAATAGAGTCAAACTTTCCTCGGTTCGGGATTCATCCGGTGACTTGGGACACCATTAATCTCCCAAGTGGCGACTCTGAAACTAAATAAATAAATCTCTTTCCGACTGTCCTTAAATTGGAAAACTCTTTCCTTTTATTATATCTCTTCTCGGGGTGTAGTAATTAGGCTCTTTCCAAAATGAGGTAAGATGTAAAAAGGAGGTGCGACAGGTTTTACTATCTATATATTCAACCCTTTAATTGGGATTATTAATCTCTTTATTTCATCCTAAATTATTGTTAGCCAAGTTTTCCTAGACTAAATCTCTCTTTCTCAAGTAAAGACCAAGTCAAATAAGCATGAACTAATATTTGACACCATTAATTCTACAATAAAAAAAAACAAGGCTAAATAATAAACTCCAAACCATAAACAAGCCATAAATCAAACACCCATCAAGTTTACACACTAGGGTTGGGTCACAACCCTAGTTTAAAATCTAGCTACTCATGCTTGGAATAAAAGAAATAGAAGAAGAAATGATAATAAAAGTCATATTGAAAGATTAAAAGATAAAAATCCCAATGTTAAATCACCAAAATAAGCTAAAGTTTCCTAAAGAAGTAAGGAAAAATGGCTACAGGAGTTCCAATATTCAAAACTTGACCTAATTTCGAGAAACTAGTCTATTTATACAAAGCTGGAAATTTCTGACAAAATTGCCCTTTCGGAGGTTCTGCGGACGCACAATTCCTTGTCCGGTTTGGACTTTTCTTCAATCTTGACAGGAGATGGATCTGCGGCCGCAAAATTCTCGATTGCAGACCCATGTCTCTTATTTTGCGGTCCTCACAAATCTGAGTGAGACCGCGTGCCTGACTTCTGCTGCTGCACAATACTTGTAGGGTCTGTATTTCCATTAAGCTTGGAATGTTAACTCTCTGAACTTCTGCTCTTGGTTAGCTTCTGAGGCCATATAATAATTGTGCGGTCCGCATTTTGCCCTAAGGATCTGACGGATTTCCTTCACAATCTGTGGCCCCAGATGTAATTTTGTGGTCCGCACCTGAACTCTTGTGCTTGATTTTAGTCCTTGAGTTCAAATAACTCCTTCTTGAGTTGGATTTCATCTTTGTAGCTCATTTTTCAATACTCCTGCAATTAAGCATATTTTATCAGTTTTCGGGAATACAATTAAACCTTTTAAGCTAAAACGAAAGTAAAAAGGTGCTAATAAGTAGTCAAAATCCTCACTTATCAACTCCCCCAAACTTAAGCTTTTGCTTGTCCTCAAGCAATTAAAGTAATTCCCACCTCCGTAAGTTAAGAGTAATTACCCATAACACTTATGAATTATCAACAAGACAATGATTTGAATTTTAAACACCAGTAGTTCTAATGTTACAATTGAGCATCAAAAGTTGACTTTATTCATCAAGGCTCGCTCTTTCATGTAGGTTATTGTGGATGCCAAACACCTCCTCCTCGACTCTCCGTTAGAATATCTCACTTAAGAATGTGGCACTCAATTCAAGGATTTGTAAAAAGTTCGCTCATCTCTCTTAAAAGAATGTCACAAGTACGGCTCTAAGTACCATATGTTTGACATCATGTAAATTACCACTAATACAAGTTCACTGAGCTTGAAATCAAGGTTGGATATGTAGAAATATAAGGGGTTCATCTTTCCTTAAGCACTCCATTTTCTCTTTTTAGCTCATTTTTGCCTACTCTTTGAGGCATTTTCCCCCTTAGGGGAACTAGAGAGACTTAACTTCACTCTTTCTTGGTCACGATATTGATTTTCTCCTTCTTTAGTTTCTCCATGCTTTGCATTGTTGCTTTTCGTTGAATCCCTTTAACTCTTCACTTTATTCACTTTATTTTGTTCTTTCTTTCTTTTTCTTTGCTTTTTCTCTTTTTATTTTGGGCCTTGATACCACTTTCAAAATCCTTGTCTCTTCCCCAAACTTATGTTTTAGCATTTTGTTTCTCAAGAGTTTTAAGGAAAGCTTGGGGAGCGTCACTACAAAAGGGTAAAGGCTTGTAACGTGGTTATCAAATGAGAAAGATCTTAGGCTCAAATGGAATGACTAGGGATATCAACATTAGTGGGACATAAAAAATTTCAAGCGGGCCAAGGAGAGCCGACAATAACATATCAAGCCAAGAAAAACTTAGAATTTCACCTAGAAACACATGCGGGGCAAGTTCTACGCCATTCGCACGGGTAATTGGACTTGCAACAAAACATCTCACTTCTCACAAAACTGGATTGTTAAAGAGGAAAGAGTCGAGGGCCCACAACAACCGTATTCAAGATTGAAAATCACTAATGGTCAAATAAACCACTCGATAATTTCTTTAGTCAACACAAATTATATCTCATCATCCTCTGCTCGGGGAGTAGCTGGGTTGGTGAACATCTGTAGCACTGCCTCAACGGTGTGGGCAGCAAGGTCTGGCTCCTCAGACTGGCCAGCTGGTGCCACTGGTGCTGATGGTACTGCTAGGTCTGCTGGTGCTGTTGGAGTTGTCTCCATCAACAAGTCAAATGGAAGGTCTCCAACTGTTGCTATCTTGGTCACCTCTAGTCTCAACCTATCAAATGAAATCTTTGAAACCCGGGATTTCCTCATCTTCTTCACCTGCTTCCCAAGCTCCTCAACTGATGTTTCATGTGTCACCAAGGTATCCATGATGGTCTTCTAGTTCTCCAAAATCTTCTTCAACGTCTACTCCACTATCAGAGGAATTTGGGGAGTTGGGGTAGGTGTCTGAGCTGCAACAACATTTGATAGGTCAGACATCTTTGCAGTAGCTAACTGCATCTAGTTGTTGAGACTCACAAGTGTCTGGGAGACTCGCAGCACCGAGAGTGGATAAGTAGAAGATGAAAGAACTGATGCTGATGGCCCAAAAGATGGAGGTGGAGGTATGATAGTTGTACTACTAGAAGGCTCGACTGCTGTGCATGGCGTGGATGTTGTGGAAGGCATGCCTGCTGCATCTACAATTACCACCGAAGGCTCATCAGACTGGCCCATGGTAATCGTTGGCTTACCTTTGTTCATTGGGTTCCTTGGGTCTTTCAGAGAGTACCATGTGAAGGGCTGCTTCGCTCAAACCATTATATCAAAACTATTTGACTCCACTCCTACATCCGTACGATACTCCATGATAGTGTTTGGATAAGGTAGGAGCTCTCACCCTGCCTACCGACTAGAGACATAGAGGTCGACATGATGGCACCCACATTTATTGGGTACTCGTCCATGATGGAGGTAACTAGGACTTCTCGTGGGACTGGGGGATTGTTTTCATTTCGGTTTGGGTCTATGCAGCTGCACATAAATGTATGCCAACCCTTAGCTTCCAAGTTGAGGGTGTTCTGTTGAATGGAAACCCCTGCTATGATCCATGGTGGTGGTGGTCCTGGAGCTGCCAATATCTATGCTAGCCATAGGCGAGCTGCATCACCCAAGGCAAACTTCTCCAAGTATTGCACCGGCTCCACATCCTTGAGCCCCAAATAAGTATTCAGGGAGGTCTGACCAAACCTAACTTTCAAGTTTCTCACTTTAGTTAGCTTAGTCCCCTATTGATATGCACATTGGCGTAAATTTCCCGGACTAAGCGCTCCTTGGTATCCACCATGCTTTGAGTGAACCATGTCTACCTTTTTCCCTCCCGAAAATATCTTGCCACATGTCACGACCCCAAAACGAACCTGGTCTTGATGGAGCCTATCATGGAACTAGGATAGTCGACACAAACCCAAAACCAATAAGTATTTTCCATTATTAGAATAAAAATCAAATCTATTTAACAATAAGCCTTTATATAGAGTTCAAAATAACAACTGTGCGGAAAGAAAGCATAACATCGAGATGTCACTAGTCATGAGCATCTACTACAGTGGTATGACAACCTCAAAACCATCATGGTCGGGGAAAATACAAAATACACTAAGGGAGAATAAGAAGGGAGAAAAGCAAGGCTGCGATCGCCAGGTAACTACCTTGCTAACTCCGATAAACCTGCCACCGAGCTCAGAAATACCTGGATCTGCTCACAAGGTGCAGGGAGTGATGTGAGTACGCCAACTCAGTAAGTAATAAAAGTAAATAAAGGCTGATCAGTAAGTAATCACTTAAATCACATCATAGCACCACAATGTGTACAATATGTTTCCAAAACAGGATACAAATCAAATCATATCATTAAACTCTAATTTCAATAAAATCATTCGGAAGATGTCTTTCTAATAGTTTCAGTAAAGGTTCAATATAGTTCATAATGAAAGTAATGAAAATTATAATCGGCCCCTCGAGCAAAACATAGTTCGTATACAGCCCCTCGGCAAACATAATTCATATACATCTCATAGCAGAAAAAGTCCTAGAGTATATAACAAAGCCAAATCAGTGATTAAATTTCGGACATCTCTTAAAAACTCCAGTTCCAAAGAAAGTTGTTCCAAACATTTTGTTTAATATTTTCAATAGAGGCTTAGTATAAAGGTTAGTGAAATCGGTAATTTAATCAACATATTCAATAGAGACTCACTTTAAGGAGAACTGAAAATAGTAATTTCATAAACAAGCCCCTCATGCAAAGCATCACTCGTATATGTGTATATATAGCCCCTCGGGCAAGCCTCTTAGTCACTCATGACTCAGCTCTCATCGATCAATGCTCACACTCGGCACTAACGCTCAATAGGTACCTTATAATAACCGATACGGGGTGAATCCCAATCCATATATCGCCATGGCATGCAGCCCGATCCATATATTGCTACAAAATGCAGCCCGATCCATATGTATAGTTAACTGCGCTCACTAGCGGTGTGTAGACTCCAACGTGGCTCCTACTTCCAAACGATATACTGCTGTAGCGTGCAGCCCGATCCATAAATATACATATATATATATATATATATATATATATATATATATATATATCTGTGTGTGTATATATATATGTATGTATATATATATATATATGCTGTAGCGTGCAGCCCGATCCATAAATATACATATATATATGTATATATATATATATATATATACATATATATATATTGCTACAACGTGCAGGCCGATCCATAAATATATAATCCTCACAGCCAGGCCATCGGCCTCTCTCGGTCATCAACCTCACAATCAGGCCCTCGGCCTCTCTTAGTTAAAAACCTCTCAAGCCACTCGGGCTAACAGCAAAACAGGGCGTTTAGCCCAAAATATCATTTGTAATATCAAAACTAAGTAAATAAGGCCGAGTTATGAAATTAGTAAAATACAGCATGTCTGAGTACAAATATTTAAGTCAAACAATGAGGAATAGTAGTAAAAGACGCTAAGGGTCAAAATAGTTGGCACGAGGCCCAAGTATGTTATTCCTCCCAAAACATAGCAATACTTTCCAAAGCACAATGATATCAAATAATTTTCAATCAAATACTCGACTTATCAGTCGTACGGGACGGACCCAGTCACAATCCCCAATGGTGCACGACCCCACACTTGTCATCTAGCGTGTTTGTCACTTCAAGGTAGCAAAATGATGTGAAATTAGGGGTTTCATACCCTTAGGACAATATTACAATAATTACTTACCTCAAACCGGACGAAAATCCTATTACGCAATGTCCTTGCCTCTCGACTCAGCCTCAATTTGCCCCAAATCTATCCAAAATCAGATTCATAACATCAATATACGTTAAGGGAACAAAGCCCACAGAAAAATAATCAAATTACATCAAAAATCCCAAAATTGGTCAAACCCGACCACCGGGCCCACGTCTCGAAATCCGATAAAAATTACATCACTAGAACCCTTATCCTCTCACGAGTCCGTATATACCAAATTTACCAAAATCCGACCTAATATGGTCACTCCAATTCTCCAAATCCACTCTCCAATTTCAAGCCCAAAATTCCAAAATTTCTAGTCCAACTTTTCAATTAGATAATGAATAAGATCATAGATTCATGAAATTTAAACCATTATAGGTTAGAATAACTTACCCCAATGTTGCTCCTTCAAATCCCTTGAAAAATCGTCTCTCTTCCGAATTCCTTAAGCATAACATCAAAAAATAAAGAACAAAACTCGAGTTGGGTTTTTCTGTCTAGCAAAATAGCACATGCAGTAAAATACGCACTTTTGGGGCACCGTACCTACGAAATTTCCATCACAGGTGCGAAACCCACTAAATGTACCCATTTCGCATATGTAGTTAACCCCATCGCACCTGCGGGGGTGCACCTGTGACTCAACTTCCACTTCTGCAAAAAAACCCAACTCCATAGTGTCTGCATCTGTGGCTCCCAACTCGCACAAGTGACCTGGCACCTACGGTCCCCAATCCGCAGGTGCTGAAATGATAGAAGCATCACAATTAGCAGCATCAACTCAAGGCCAAACTTTCCGAAAACTATCCGAAATCATCCCGAGGCCTCCGGTACCTCAACCAAAAATATGAACAAGTCACATGTCAACATTCAAACTTATTCTAACCTTCAGAACACTGAAAACAACATCAAAACATCAAATCACCCTCGGATTCAAGCCTAAGGATTTAGAAACTTTTAAATTCCACAAACGACATCGAAACCTATCAAATCACCTCCGAATGACTTGACATTTTGCACACACATCATAAATGACACAAAGAATCTACTCTAATTTTTGGAATTCCATTTCGACCCCTAGATCAATATTTCCACTATCGACTAGAAAACACCCGAATTTCCAATTTAGCCAATTCAAGCTTAAATCAACTACGGACCTCCAAAATACAGTCCAGACGTGATCCCAAGTCCAAAATTACCTAACGAACAAAATCATAAAAATCCAAATCTGAGATAGAATACTAAGAATTCAAAACTTCAAGCTGAGAATTGTTCCTCCAAATCTACTCCGATTATCCTGAAAATAAAAATCGATGATTTACATAAGTCACAATACATAATACTGGACTATTCATGTCTGAGAACTGGAGAGCGAAGTACAAATACTCGAAACTACCATTCTGGTCGTTACACCACATTTAAGTTGTACATATCCAAGTATTTCAAAGCAAATTGGCGCTAAAGTGTGAGCGATATCTGAGACCACCACTCACAGAACCTATTGAAAGCTGTCAGGCTCACAAATCTATCTTCCCAATTTTTTTTTCTTTTTCGACCTCTCAAGGCCAACAACTCGGATATCTCCCTCGACCTTCATCTGACACATCATCATCATCATCATCATCAATAGTAACTAGTGCGGCGGGGGCATGAGTAGATAAGGGCTTAGAACCATGGTTGTGATCTTCCAAACCCCCATAAGAGCTAGCTGAGGTGGAAGGCTCATCTCTAAGTTGGAACCTCTCCGGAAGCTGCCTTGGCTGAGACTGTGCATCAAGATTTTCTTGCATTGAGTTGCATTTTGATGCGTCCCTATACGGGACATATGAGCTGGACACAACAGGATCTGGGGCTCTTTCTGTTGTTGTTTTCTTTTTTACGATCCATTGTAATGAGAGTGGTATGGTACCCTGCCTCACCCTCGAGAGGCTTCACCCCTCCTTTTAGATGTATCAGTTCACCCCCGTGATCTAACCATTGTCTGAAATACATAGAAACAAGAATCAATTATAGTTTAAACTCACAGTATCAGATAGTTGTATATGGAAACTAGATGCGAAGTATAGAAGTGTGGCCCACACATTTTTTAGTGCGGCCGCAGATGGGAATGTGCGGACCGTACAATTTTGAAGTGCAGCCACAGTGGTGATTCTACGGCCCGCATAATTTCAAGTACGACCATATAATTGAAGTGCGAACACACAATTTTGAGTGCGGCCGTAGAATTTCAGCTTAAAAATGCAACTCTCTAATAACAGAGAATCGGTCAATCTGCAGTCGCACACTTTTCTGCGGCCGCGGTTCAATTTTTGTGGATCGCACAATTTTAAGTGCAGTTCTCATAATCATCTCACAACAAAGGCCCTAAACTAGCAATCTGCGGACCGCACAATTTCTTGCGCGACCGCACAATTTAAAACAAATTGGACAGTAACTTAGTGTTCTATCTTTTGCACATATATTTGACATGGTAGTGGTAAGTATTCATAATTAACAGTTTACCCATCCACCAATTAGCACGTATAAAGTTACCAACACACATTATAGCCCACATGATAATGAATTTGACATTAGGTCTAAAAATACATAAACTAATTATGAACAAAATTAAGAAAATTCAGAAATTTCAAAAATGAATTGAACATACCGGTAATGAAGTGATGCTAAGGAAGAATCAAAGATAATGAAATGAGTTTTAGATTATTGAATCAGTTGAATGCACTATGTTTACCTTTATGTTAAATTTCAAAGAATGTAAAGTTTCAACAGTAGAGAGAAGTCTACTAGTTATACTTATCGCAATTTGGCTATGGTTCAAGAGATGAGTTCGGCCGCACAATTTTGTGTGAAGTTCGCACTCTTTTACCTGATACACAATTGTCTGTAGTCTGCATAATTCTAAGTGCAGCAACATATTTTGGTACGGATCGCACAATTTCTTGTGCGGCCGCACATTCGCCATTTCTCTAACAGGCAAACTTTTAGAGAGTGTGAAATTCTTGACTTCTAGTTGTGCGCTGCGCAGAAGAATTGTGTGTCCACAGATCCCTTTCTGCTGTGGCACTCAAATTTGTGCGGTCCACACTTTTTCCACACTTAGCTAGTTTTTCTGGGCATAGTCCCTACAAAAGCACACTTATTCCTGCAACATACTTTAAAACCAGTTAGCACAAAACAAGACCTATCTAAAGCTGCTGCTATATTTTTTTTAATTACGATGATGTAGTGCTATATTCTTAGTACAGTGCTTCAGTTACATTTTGTGGAAAGCACTCATTGTTGTGTTTTCTTTTAGATATCACTGTTACTTTTATGATCTGGGCTGCTTTGGTTACGAGCCTTACTGAGGTCGTTAATGGCCTCCTACTCTGGCTACCAGCCTCCTTCTATGGCTGGTTAGCCTCCCCAAGCCTCCCTTTCTCTACAAAACAATATCACACAAATACCCAAGACATTAGACTACTTCAACTTACTAAAACCTCTTGTGATTAATGCAGTAGTTAACGGAAATTCATCTAAACAAGCTTTAGTTGAACCTATCACTGTGCGACAAGCAACTATACTAAATGGACAACCTGTTGTTAAATTTACGGAAGAAGAAGTTGAGAGAATGAATGTGCTTGAGGATCTCCAATACGCTGTGGTTGGAAAGTTTGCATATGGCTGGGCAGATTTAAATGAGATTCGTCGCATTGTTCCATCTCAATGTGATTAAAGGGTGAATGCAATATTGGACTTTTGCGAGACAGACATATTCTTATACGTATGACCTTGTGGTAGGACTACGTTGATTTTACGTTGAAAGGCACTCAATATGTCAAGGACAAGAATGGCGATGAATATCAAATTCGACTTCTCATATATGATGTGAAGTTTAAGGCGGGAGAGGAAACTCCAATGGCTATGGCTTGGATCTCTTTTCCAAGTTTATTACCTACATACTTTGTGAAGGAGTGTATTTTTTCTCTTGCTTCAGCTATTGGGAAACCTTTACACTTGGATATGGAAACTATCAAAAAGGCAAGAACTAGTGCCAGGGTCAAAGTCTTGGTCGACTTGTTAGCTACCCACCCTAAAAATGCTAGAATGGACATTGTTAGTGAAGCATCGGGGGAAATAAGGACTGAATGGGTAAATATTAAGTACGACATGATGCCTAAGTACTGTAAAGAATGTAGATTACAAGGGCATGACAATATTGAATGCTGGAGTATGAATCCTGAATTGTCACCGTATTATCAAAGCAAGCATACTGCAGAAATTAACAAGGACCAGAGCAATATGTAGCATAAGCAACCAGTGATGATCTTATCAAGTGAGAAAGTTATAGGTAATTTGAATTAAGTTGGATAACAATGGAAAGAAGTACGAGACAATCATTTCAAGAAAAGTGAACATCATAAAGCTTCTACAGATGAAATAGTGCCAGCAGCTCACTCGAATGAACGACAAGCACAAATTCATGGAAATACTCAGAATGCACTGCAATGACAACCTGCCAAAGTTATTACACCAGAGGAAGATATTAATCAGAGACAATGCAATTCTTCATTTCAACAAAGTCATGGGGCTGCAGGAAAGGAAATTATCCCAATATCTAGTCACAACCAAAAAAACAATGATATTGCAATTGAAGAGTTGGGGTCAGATGATGCAGTAAATAACCATCAAATTCAAACATCCAATATGTTTGCAATTTTGGGGGAACAGGATGGGGATGGTGATGACACAGAAAACAATTAACTAGCAATTATTGAGGAACATCAAAAAATGATTGTGAGCACGTGATTTTTACCCTAAGCAAATTATTCCTAAAATAAAAAAAAATTTCTTTATTTTTGATGTTTTTGCATTTTTTGTGTTAATAAGTTGCATATTAATTCATATAAAAATACAAAAAAAAATTAAAATATATGTAACGACCCGACCCATCGTCTCATGAGTAACTACCCCGTTCTTCCCATTTTTTGCTCCCTTATGTTTCATTATCGGTATTGGGTGCGTTAGAATTTAATTGGAGTGATTTTATTAAGAAATGAGACACTTAGTCTCTTTTAAGAAGACTTAAGTTGGAAAAGTCAACCGGATATTGACTTGTGAGTTAGAGGGCTCGGAATTAAATTCCTTTGATTTGGTTAGCTCCGGGTGATGATTTAAGGCTTAGGAGCGCAATCAGAAGTAATTTTGGAGGTCCGGTGAAGAAGTTAGCCTATTTTGGCGAAGTTAGTATTTTGGCAATTTCCGGTTGATAGATGGTATTTTGATCCGGGAGTCAGAATGGAATTCCAAGAGTTGTAGTAGCTGCGTTAGGTAATTTTGGATATGTCTGCAAATTTTTAGGTCATTCGAACGTCGTTTGGTTGGGTTTCTGATCGAATGTTCAATTCGGAAGTTTTAAGAAAATTTAGACTTTGATTTGATGATAAATGAGGATTTTGATGTTAACGATAGCATTTTTATGATTCGAACAAGTTTGAATAATGTACTAGATCATGTCTGTGCTTTTGGTTGGGGTCCCGGGGGCCTCAGGGTGATTTCGGATGGCTAAACGGAAGGAATTTTGGTAAATTGCAGGTCTGAGTTTTTATGCCTTCTGGTATTTCCGGTTCTGCGGAATTGGACGGCAGAAGCGAGTCCACAGAAGCGGACGGTTGAGCACAGAAGCGAGTTTGGCTGGATGGTAAGGTTCCACAAAAGCGGAATATGGTCCGCAAATGCGGAGTCGCAGGAGCGACATTAGAACCGCAGAAGCGGTTATTGGATTCTTGGTGTGGACCGCAGAAGCGGTCATTGGGCCGCATAGGCGCTACCGCAGAAGCGGTCTAGGACCGCAGGAGCGGTCGTTGGGGATTTAATGAAAAACCACAGAAGCGGTTATTTTACCGCAAAAGCGGGACCGCAGAAGCGGTTAAGGGATCGCGGAAGCGAAAATGTCTGAGGGTTTAATGAAGTCAATGCATTCGAAATTTCAGAAGAGAAAAATCAATTTGGGGTGCGAGCTAGGGCAATTTTTGGGCGATTTTGAAGAGGCTTCGTAGGAGGATCATCAGGTAAGGATATTTGGTCTTGGTTTATGTTATTATAGTGTAAAAATATGAAATTATCACTGAAAATTGGAGGAATCAAAGTGTAAAATGGAGGTTATTGCTTGAAGCCTAAGAAATGATAAAATGATGATTTGAGGGGTCATATGGACTCCAATTTTGATAAATTTTATATCTACGGACTCGTGGTGAGACGAGGAATTCGGTGATATGAATTTTGTAATTTTTTGAAAAGCGGGCTCAGGGCTCGGGTTTTGCTAGTTTCGAGATTTTTGTTATATTTCGATTGTTTTCGATTGGGTGTTGCCCCATTAGCATATTATGATATATTTGTAGTGATTTTGGTTATATTTGACGCGCGTGGAGGCCGGTTTAAGGAGCAAGGGCATCGCAGGCTCGAGTTTTCACCGGATCGAGGTGGGTAATACTTGTAAATGATGTCCTAAGGGTTTGTAAACCCCGGACTTGCACATCATAGTGCTGTATTGAGGTGACTTGCACGCCGGATAGCGGGCGTGGGGTACATCACTATTGGGGATTGTGACTTGGTTCGTCCCGCTTAAAAAAAACACTACCTAATTGCTTTAAATTGAATTGACACCCTAATAAAGATATTAATTATCACGAACTGGATTGATTATCATGATTTGGACCGACACTCCCCCTTATTACTCTACTGTTTTGTTCTTTCCGCGTACATTCAGGCTTGTAGATTTATTTTCAGTATTGTTCTGATATTCTGATAGAGGCTCTTGACTCGTGACCCCAGGTCTTTGGGAAGTTATGTTGTTCTGTGAGATTTTTGGGATACTTTTATGACTATCAGTTTATTTTGGTTTCCTTCACTATTAATGACTTAAAATAAATAGTTTATGAGCTCTAAGCTCGGGTTGAGAGCACATTTGGTCGGGCTTGCCTAGCCGTTGGGTTGGGCGCCATCACGATCGGGTTTAGGGTCGTGACAAGTTGGTATCAGAGCCTAGGTTACTAGGACTCATGAGTCATGAGTCGGTTAATAGAATCTCGCGTATCGATACGGAGACGTCTGTATTTATCCTCGAGAGGCTGTAGTACCTTTAGGAAGCACTTCACATCCTTGGAATTATTATCCAGCGTACTTGATTCAACCTAAAAATATAATTCTTGAAATTCCTTCTACAAGTCTGTATGCGCACGCGAGCGCTCAGTAGTATATGTGCCTAGATGGCTTGTGATTCCCCAATTGAGGGGCAAGCTGTGAGTTCTATGAGCTGATGTTGGGATGGTCTGGAGGACTTGAGGCCGGATCTTTGCTTATGGCTTGAGCACCAAGGTGCTNACTAAATGCAAGTCGAATAGAGTGGATGACTCTCGAGAATGGTTTTACGATGTTCAAGATTTTGCATGTAACAGTCATGTGTCTTAAGATTGTGTATGTGGCTAGAGACTGTGCTTTCGTTAGAAGAGATCAAGACTGATGGTATGTTATGTTAATTATGGGATTCTATGTATCCGTATTGGAAGGTAATGATAACGAATTCATAATCGCAGGAANTGCTATGTAATAAGTATGTTGGTACTTTGTAATGTGTATGGCAGTGGAAGGTATACAAAAATATTAAGGAAAGAAAAAGTTCTTACTTGGTGGAATAGCCGAGATAATGGAGGGTTGAAAGGTATTTTTATATGTGTTATGACTCAAATAGGTGAAACGCATGTCCATGTATCAACATTGATAGCATAATACATGTAACATTGAGATTAATGTTGTTGTTATATATTGTGATTCTTTGTCAAGTTGTGGACGTGTTGTTAGGATGGTTTTGGTGATTCTCTGGCAGGTGGATAGGCCCAATTACAAAGGAAACTCGGTCGAAATTTTTGGAAAAATTTGGGACTTAGAAAAGATTTTGTCACCTAAAGAGTGGGCTTAACTGTTGTGTGTGAATGAATGCAAGAATTGCAGAAGAGTTAAGATTTCTGATGATTCGAGTCTCCGCCAAAGCTTGTAAATGACTTGAGTTTAATCTCACTATAACATTGTGGCATCATTTGAGTAAGAATACTATGAGTGGTTAAAAGTGCCTTGATATATGGCTTCGAGCCAAGTTGGGGAGGTTGTTATTGATTAACTGATTGCACTGTTGTGTGTTATGTTGGTTCTGTCTCAAAGTATGTTGGCGAATCAGTTCTGGTCGCGGAAATTGAGCCGAGAATGGCGAGTGTGAAGGAAAATTTTGATAAAGGTTGTATGGTGCGTCGTAGATGTGAAGAAATATTAGGATGTTTTGAGTTGCTGTTGATAAAGAATGCTCAATGCATAGAGCAGAAAGATGGTTGTTTGTATATGTATGAAATCATGTTCTGCGGTGTCAGAGTTCTAACAAGGCACGAGTGGTTCTGTTCAATAAGACAGATGAATTACAGCTGAATAAGGGTGAATGACTCCCGAGAATGGTTTTGCGGTGTTCAAGATTTTGCATGTAACAGTCATGTGTCTTAAGATTGTGTATGTGGCTAGAGACTGTGCTTTCGTTAGAAGAGATCAAGACTGATGGTATGTTATGTTAATTATGGGATTCTATGTATCCGTATTGGAAGGTAATGATAACGAATTCATAATCGCAGGAAGTTCTTCAAAATAAAGTATTATAGAATGTGGTACTTCTGGGAAACATCTGAGAGAGTATTCAGTGGCCTATGGGTCTTAGACCGAGTGATCTTATGTACGAGTCTCGTGTGGTAACCTGAGTTGAGGTATTGTGGTGCTACAACGAAGGATAATATTAAATTAAATATTAATCAGAAAGGAAATTGGGATAAATGGAACAACTTGATAATAAACCGAATCAGTATGATAAGGGTATAATTAATTCCTGGTATGTGTTTGTAGTAATGAGTCTTACAGGTATTGTGCAGCAAAGCTCTTGAATGCTGGCAGTTGCATAGCTCGGTGTGGGTAGAAGGGTTCAGTCCTGGCAGTTTAGCTTGTGCAATGGGATTGGAAGAAGGGGGTTCGTGATGTGTTTTACCGTAGTTTGGAAATGAGTATATTCCTTATTGGTATGCGAAGCTTGGAGTGTGTAATAATTTTCTCCTATATGGGATCATGGAAGTTCTTGACTAGTTGAAAACATCAATGTCTGCGGCGCAGGAGAGAGATAGGAGTTCCCATATCATCTTAGTATGGTATAGTATATGCGTTGTGTTATGGGAAGTTGATATTGGCGTGTTCAAGGTTTTGGATCAGATCATAATATAATGGGAAGTCATTAAAATTCTTGAGCAGCGCGAGCAACTGCAGATAATTTAAGAATCAATCTTTTTAGTGATTAAGGAAAATGGTACTGCTATTCTAGTGATTTGGCGGGATATATGTTCAAAAAGGGAAAGGTAATGCAAACTGATAATATCTGGTGGTATTGTGGTATTCTCTTGTTGGATCGACTGTGATGATTGAGTTGTTGATGGAATAGGGAAATTTTAGAATATCTCTCGTGGAATGAATGGATACTTGATAGGTGATGTGTATGTATACGGTGGGATTTGGGATCAGGTATAGTGATTCATGAGTTATATGGAGTTGAAGACTGGGATTTCTCAGATACAACCTATGCAGTGGCTATAGATTGTGTGTATATCGGCACTGTTTAGCGGTTATAGGAAATGGGAGGTCCGAGTGGATCCTTCTTTGTTTGGTATATTAGATTTTGGTTATGATAGTTGATTGTAGATTGGGTTGTCTTAGTGCTAGTTATTCTAGACTATTGTGCGGTGGGCTATGCCGGGAAATGCAATAGATTGCGTGGCGAGGTGCATCAGACTATGTCTTAGTAGGGTGGTTGGTATTCCAAAGATTAGCGTACTGTTAGAAAGGACTGTTTTTCTTAATTTGGCCTTCGTGGCGGATGTTAGCGCAGAAGTTTTCTACCATTGATTCAGTTTCGGTATTTAGGGACTTTTTGGATGCGTTTCTTGTGGCTAGGGTTGTCGTCGGGTGAAATCGTGGATCTCAGTATTTATTTGGTGTCGGGCACCGTATCGTACGACTCCGCCAGGAGTTATAAAAAGGGGAAGGAGCAGCTTCAGGCTTCTTGGTATTGAGTTCGTTAGCAGGCCAATGTGGCTACGTATTCAGATGTAGATGGCTTGGTTGGCCCCGATATGTATTGTTGAGAGATAAGTTGAATCTATCGTTATTGAGCTTGTTAGTACTCTGGGGAGATCTATGAATTGCTTTGGTCTCAGACATCAATATGTGTGTGGCTGTCCGTGTTGAGCATGGTGACTTGAGGTGCTTCATGGGTAATAGTGTTTGGAGAGGATCGCGCGTTGTGGCAAGGCCACGTGAAGTTATGACCTTTCGAGGCGAATTCAGGTACTCTATTTCTATGATGTGAGACAGGGTCTCGACTTTATGTTGTGATGGTACTGTTGAGCTTGGGGTACAACTCTTTCATTTGAGTCATTTATCATAATTTGAGTATGTTCAGACCGCCCGTCATTGGTGCGTGGATTATGCAAGTTGTGGCTTAGTCCTGTGATGAGATGCCATATCGCCTGAGTGGTGCGTTAAATTCGAAATAATCGTTGGAGTCATAAATGAATGCGAACAGATGTGATGTGAGCTGATTAGAGAGTTCATATCGAGGTTTGGCTTGAAAATTCTGTTGTGGCGTTAGTCAACAGGGAAATAGCTTTATATATGGGTGACCTGAGGAATGGATATGGTTTATCGAGTGTTTTATTTACCATTGGCAATATATGAAAGTGTTGGAATAAGACTCTAGCTAATAAACGGTTTTCTATCGATATTTGGTTGTCGTGGGCAGCTGTTGTGAATGGAAGTTATCGCTGCATGTGTTTGAGTTATGTGGTATATCATATGATTGCAACCGAGGTTGCAGGTATGGGTCAATATAGCTGGTTCAGGTTTATCCTGAGAAAAAAATGTGAGGCTCTAATCTTGTGTAAGATTTCAGAAGGTTAAATGTAGTTCTATGGTTTATGGACTAGATAGATTGTGAAATTTCAGCTATATTGTTTTGTCAGACCTGTACGAGATAAGGTGACATGGTAGCATCCCGGTTTATATGCATGGTAAAGTTATTCAGCTATTGGTTAGCTTCTAGGACAACTCTGAGTACGCTCGAGGACGAGCGTTGGTTTAAGTTGGGGAGGATGTAACGACCCGACCCGTCATCTCATGAGTAACTACCCCGTTCTTCCCATTTTCTGCTCCCTTATGTTTCATTATCGGTATTGGGTGCGTTAGAATTTAATTGGAGTGATTTTATTAAGAAATGAGACACTTAGTCTCTTTTAAGAAGACTTAAGTTGGAAAAGTCAACCGGAT
>MU704453.1:0-12582 GCA_026770625.1 Nicotiana glauca
TATTTTTTTTTTATTATTTTTTTTTTTTGCTTTTTCTTGAAAATGGATGAAACATGCAATTTTGAATTTTCTTTTCCTCCTTTTTTGATTTTCTGATTTATGGAAAACGATGACAAAGTACAAAATCTTTTTGAATTTTCATGCTTCCTTTTTTTTTTTTTTAAAGTTTGCAAAGATCCAGTGGAATCCCTCGATCCTTGAATAATGTCCATAAAATGTAGCATAGGGGACATAGGGAATTCCAAGACTTTGTCCAAAAATGTAGCATGGGGGGCATAGGGAATTCCAAGACTTCTTGGATTCCACAATTGTTCCCCACGTGCACTTGTCCAAAAATGTAGCATGGGGGCATAGAGAATTCCAAGACTTCTTGGATTCCACAATTGTTCCTCATGTGCTTGTCCCAAAAATATAGTATGGGGGACATAGGGAATTGCAAGACTTCTTGGATTTCACAATTGTTCCCCATGCACTTGTCCCAAAAATGTAGCGTGGGGGACATAGGGAATTCCAAGACTTCTTGGATTCCACAATTGTTCCCCATGCACTTATCCCAAAAATGTAGCGTGGGGGACATAGGGAATTCCAAGATTTCTTGGATTCCACAATTGTTCTCCATGCACTTGTCCCAAAAATGTAGCGTGGGGGACATAGGGAATTCCAAGACTTCTTGGATTCCACAATTGTTCCCCATGCCTTTGATTAAAATAATACCATGCTTAGCTAAAAAAATCGTGCAGCCTTCTATTTAACGTGATCAGCATGACCAGGCGTGCCATTTGTCCTCAACTATCATTGTTCCGCCAAATGACCATTTTACCCTTGAATAAATACAACATGTAGCACATAGGATAGATCAAGATGGTCTTTTCATTTCAGGTCACCTGTCCTAGACGGACCCAACCCCTGTGTTGAGTCCCCTAAGTCAAATGCACATTATGCAAATAAGCGTTTCTAGTAGGGATCCGATATGAGGTTTTGCTATACTAGGTTTATCCTGGGTGTTTTTCTAGACCAGGCTTACCCGAGCGGACAACTCGAGCCAAGGATGGAACTGTGTACCGGTAACCAAATGATCATCCGGTTTTGCAACTCCTCTGAATCCTCGTTCTATTTTGGAATATGACACTAACAGAAAGAAGTCACGACCAGCGTGCACTTCTCGGAGGTGAGAAGAGAAGGTTTTGACACAGTTTATATATATACAGTTCAAATAATATCAAAGCGGTAAACATTTAGCATATTTAGCAGGAAAACATGTAGGAAAATCAGATAAAGCCAAACATAACAATTATTCTAAGCTCGAATTCTTAAACCCTGAACCGAAGTTTTGGGTTTAACCTGCTTCGGCAGTACAAAATATCCCCAGCAGAGTCGCCAGAGCTGTCACACCTCCTTTTTACGCTACTGCATCCCGTGAAAGGTGTAGTAAAGGGAGTTTTTCCAATTAAAGGACAATCGAAACGGGATCTATTATTAAGAGTTGGAGTCGCCACTTGAGAGATTTATGGTGTCCCAAGTCACCGGTTTGAATCCCGAAACCATTAACAAATTTACTCTGTATTATAGTCTACGAACCAGAAATCCGGATAAGGAATTCTGTTAACCCGGGAGAAGGTGTTAGGCATTCCCGAGTTCCGTGGTTCTAGCACGGTTTCTTAACTGTTATATTTGGCTAAATTATCTGATTTTTATACATGTAGAACTTATGCGCATTTTTACCTTTTAACCGCTTTTGATTATTATTATTTTATAAGAATTGCAACGTCATGAAAACACATCTCAAACCATGTCACATCAATGTACCCGTGGTTATTGACACATTTCGACTTCGTTGAGATTTGGACTTGGGTCACATAAATATACACCTGAGTTTAAGAAAGTAAATCATTAAAAGCGCGCCTAAAATGACTAGCGCGTTATTATCTTTGGGGAAGGCCGTGAAATTCGCTAAACGGCCCATCCCGAAATCTGAGTATTTTAATACAACCATTTATCGAGGGCCCTGCAATTTATGTGTTTTGTCTAGCGAGGCTCGTCTCATTTATTATTTAAAAGGCAAACCTAACAGCAACTACGATTCTCTACTTTATTTGTCTTTAAAAAAGAGAAATCCTAATTTATTCACTCAGATTATCCAGAGTCGTTATAATCGGGTTACATGAATGCACCCCCAAATTTTAGAATTAGACATCGTAATTGTGTCACGGGAACCATACCCATAGTCATAACGGTTTATTAATCTTGCCTAAAGCAACTACGAATATTCATAATTTGTTATTTTAGACTAAATTTGAGATTAGTAAGAACAAGCTCATAATTGTGAAAATTATTGTAGAGAAGAGTACGATTTATTACTGTTACACCTAAAGCACGTTATTCAAGTAATTCTTGTTTTCTAACTTTGAAATCAATGTAAAGTTATTGGCCAAGGTAAAGAGTTTAATTCATTGCAATGAGATCTGTAGGCCAACATTAATATCTTGAGATATAATATGACTAACACTCCAATCACAGAGCGAAAATATTAAAACGAAATATTCACTAAGCTAACCGAGAAAGTAAAATTTTTTTAGAAATTGACGTAAATCCTCAAATGTTCTGAAAGAACAACTTATATCCAACGAGCATATAACATAAAGATGTTAAGGCATGAATACATACGGAAGAGATACATTCTAACAGAGATGTCCACAATTAAGCTAAAACATTCACTAACACATTAAAGATGTGAAAAATGAGCTGAAGGTGAGAAAATGACCTTTCTGCTTTGGATTAATGAGGAAAACTCAAGACGAGTACATTGAAGAAGAGGACACGGATATATCTTGAATGCTACAAAACCATCAACCAATGACCGCGGAAACCTCAAGGCGAGGACCTCGAACGGACCTCGACGAAAGCTTGAACAAACGACCTCGAATCTCCGAGTTAAAGCTTGAACAAATAACCTCGTCGCAAATCGGCAATAAAGACTGGACCGGAAATATTAACTCGAATAGGGATTTTTGATAACCACGACATTCACTAGTGAGCTCAAACTTAACCAAAAAAAAATGAACCTAATGAACTCCATGGCAGTAGTTCATGGTTTGGAGTTGTTTCGGGCTGCTTCAGGTTGTTTTGATGGAGTTTTCTCTGAGCTTGCTGGTAAGCTGGTGGTTAACGACGTGGATATCCGACGAGGGGCGGCGGCTGAAGGTCGACGAGCTGGGGATGACAACGAAGAAGAAGAAGCAACGATGGTGGAGGGTCGTTTGTGGCTGGACGTTGTAGGTGGTCGTTTGGACGTGAGGCTGGCGACGGGTGGTTGTAGCTGGTCGCTGGCGAGCTTGTTCCGGCGATCCTAGGGAGGGAGGTCGTTGGAGTGGACGAAAATGGTAGAGGGTGGTTTTGGGTTTTTGTTGTTGTTTTTTGAGAAGAAGATGACCAATCTTTTTTAAAAAAATCCAGTGTTCAAGTGTGTATTAAGTGTATTCCCCTCCCTCCTATTGTTCAAAATGTCCGTGTAGTGTAAGCCTCCCCTCTTTAGGGTTTAATTTTTCCTTTTATAGAGTCTAGGTCTAGGTTTTAGGGTATTGGGCTTGGGTTGTTATGGGCTAGGTCCAAATTTTAGGCCTAAGAATGGGTCGTTTGAACCTAAATATTATTCTTTCCCCGCAACCAAGAATAAAAACACGATCTAATTTAATTAATCATACGTAAGCAAATAAACTATCAAAATAAGACTGACAATTAAAACAAAAACTATTTTTTGGGTATTTTCAAGATTAAAGTAACTACAAAATATTAATGAAACTATTTTTTTGTAATTTTTGTTTTTATATAAAGATAAAATATAAAGTACTATTTTTGTATTTTTTAAAGATTAAAATGACTACAAAACATTATTGAAACTATTTTTTGTATTTTCAAAATTATATAAAGATAAAAAAATAAGGTACTATTTTTGTATTTTTTAAGTTTATGAGAAATACATAAACTAAAATATATATCTTTCTTTTTTTGTGATTTTTTTTTATTTTTGTGGCGAAAATAAAGTAAAAGAGTCAAAATTAACTGAAATAGCTATATTAGACCTAAATTAAATATTTATGCCAAAAAATGAGAAAATTCTTGGGGAGGGTCAAAAATCACACGTCTACAGCTGCCCGTCTTTGACTGGAAACACGAAGAGTTTTTCAACAAAGAACGACTAGACATGATTTTTAACCAGACCCTTATTTGGAGAGACTAAAACTAAAGGAAAGGAAGAGTGTGACCGAGCCCTGGTATCTGAGCTGCCTACATATACTTGGCTATAAAGGAATCAGGCCACGTGTAGTTCAGAGGTGAGTGAGACGATGGAGTATACCGAGGTGAAGAGCCGGTCGAGGTTCCGATCCGCGGTCTGTCTATTACAATAAAAATCAAAACATGACAAAGACTAACTAAGCCTATCAGCTACTAGTTACAAGATTCCTATCTATGAGTCTTCTGAAGCTTGATCTTGAGTATTGGTTGGTGCTTCATGCGGACTCTGAATTTGAACCTTGATACTTGCTAGTTGTAGGTGCTAGTTCAATCTTCTTCAGCTTTTCAAATCAGGACGGGACATGCATAGCTTGTGACTTCAATCATGTCTTGAGCAACTCCATCTTTCATCCACTTCTGCATTTGGGTTAACTTTTTGCCTTTTTTTTTTTGTTTATTGTGACTAACTTCTGTTGATCATCTTGGACTGCTGACTTGCATTCTCACCGCGAGCTTCTTTTGTTGCTAACCTGAATTGTGTTCTGAAGTGAATTCTCTTATTCTCCAGGTAGGTGGCTGATTGCCGAACTTGGACTACTTCTTCCCTTCTTGTGAGGTTCGAATTGTTTTTTCTTCGAAACCTGGACTACCTTCTTTCGGCGACTGTTGCCTTCCTTTTGATTTCTGAACTTGAATTTATGCTGGGGATTCTTGTTGTAACCCTCCGCTTTACTGACTTCTGACTTGAACTTGAATGTACTCCTCTGTTCTACAAGCGGGCTCCTGACTTCAGACTTTAAATGTATTCCTCTGTTCTACAGGCGGGATCCTAACTTCAGACTTGAAATGTATTCCTCTGTTTTACTGGCGGGCTCCTGACTTCAACTTGAAATATATTCCTCGGTTCTACAGGCGGGCTCTTGACTTCAGACTTGAAATGTATTCCTCTGTTCTACAGGCGGGCTCCTAACTTCAGACTTGAAATGTAATCCTCTGCTCTACAGTCGGGCTCCTGACTTCAAACTTGAAATATATTCCTCTGTTCTACAGGCAGGCTCCTGACTTCAGACTTGAAATGTATTCCTCTGTTCTACAGGCGGGCTCCTGACTTCAAACTTGAAATGTATTCCTTTGTTCTACATGCGGGCTCCTGACTTTAGACTTGAAATGTATTCCTCTGTTCTACAGGCGGGCTCCTGACTTCAGACTTGAAATATAACACCTCCATTCTCCAGGCGGGCTCCTGACTTCATTAACAACTTAAAATATAACACCTCCATTTTCCAGGCGGGATCCTGACTTCATCTTGAAAAGATAACAACCTCTATTCTCCAGGCGGGCTCCTGACTTCATCAATAACTTAAAATATAACACCTCCATTCACCAGGTGGGCTCCTGACTTCAATAACAACTTAAAATATAACACCTCCATTCTCCAGGCGGGCTCCTGACTTCATCTTGAAAATATAACAACCTCTATTCTCCAGGCGGGCTCCTAACTTTATCAATAACTTAAAATATAACACCTCCATTCTCCAGGCGGGCTCCTGACTTCATCTTGAAAATATAACAACCTCTATTCTCCAGGCGGGCTCCTGACTTTATCAATAACTTAAAATATAACACCTCCATTCTCCAGGCAGGCTCCTGACTTCATCAATAACTTAAAATATAACACGTCCATTCTCCACGCGGGCTCCTAACTGCAATTTTGAAAAGATAACAACCTTTATTCTCCAGGCGGGCTCCTGACTTCATCACTAACTTAAAATATAACACCTCCATTCTCCAGGCGGGCTCCTGACATCAACTTGAACTTGAAATGATAACAACCTCTATTCTCCAGGCGGGCTCCTGACTTCATCAATAACTTAAAATATAACACCTCCATTCTCCAGGCGGGCTCCTGACCTCATCTTGAAAAGATAACAACCTCTATTCTCCAGGCGGGCTCCTGACTTCATCAATAACTTAAAATATAACACCTCCATTGTCCAGGCGGGCTCCTAACTTCATCAATAACTTAAAAAAGGTAACGCCTCCGTTCTACGGGCGGGCTCCCGACTACAACAACTTAAAAAAGGTAACGCCTCCGTTCTACGGGCGGGCTCCCGACTACAACAACTTAAAAAAGGTAACGCCTCCGTTCTACGGGCGGGCTCCCCACGATAACAACTTAAAAAAGGTAATGCCTCCGTTCTACGGGCGGGCTCCCGACTACAACAACTTAAAAAATGTAATGCCTCCATTCTACGGGCGGGCTCCCGACTACAACAACTTAAAAAAGGTAACGCCTCCGTTCTACAAGCGGTCTCCCGACTACAACAACTTAAAAAGGTGACGCCTTTGTTCTACGGGAGGGCTCCCGACTACAACAACTTAAAAAAGGTAACGCCTCAGTTCTACGGGAGGGCTCCCAACTACAACAACTTAATCTACATTCTATTATCATTGTCCCCTTTTGCCTCCTAAACCATTTCCTTCATCTTGGATTACCTCCTTTCAGAACTGCTTCCCTCAAAAACTCGTGTTGTCTTCCCTCTTAACTGCTAGGGATAACACTGCAGGAATTATTTACTTACCTGCTGGGGATAATACCGCTGGGGGAATCTCCTTTCTTCCCCTCCTTTTCTACTTCCTTCAAAACTTTTATTTTCTCTCAACACTGCTGGGGAAAAAATGTTATCAGCTGGGGATAACCCTGTTGAGGATAACACTGCTGGGGAATCCCTTTTCTTCTTTCCTTTTTCTTTCCTCTCTCTCTTTTATTTGTTTTTAATTTTATTTTTAAACTACGTTATCTTCCTCTTTCAAAACTTCCTTCAAAACTTGTGTTTTATTCCTCTGAAAGCTGTTTGGGGATAACACTGCCGGGGAATTTTCATTCCTTCAAAACTGGTGCTTCATTCTTCCGAAAACTGCTGGGGATAACACTGGCCTTTTGCTTTTTCTGAACACAAGTTTCATCCTTTTGTTCTGTCCGCTGGGGATACAACTTCCTTCATTAAAACTTGTTATTTTCCTTCTTTCAACACTGCTAGGGATAACACTGGTTCAAAGACCACTTCCCTTAAGACTGGTGTTATCTTTCTTCTTCCCCAAGTGGATACCTGACTTCCAGAAAATTTTCAAAATGAAAGGAAAATTTTCTACCCCAGTTTGATAATCTTCCTTGTGGCATGCCTTTCCGCCATCGATGCCATTTCTTTTACTTGCTTCAAGTCAAAGAAAATTTGTTAGTTTAAAACGTGGTAAGTGGTTGTGCCACTCCTGCTGGGGATGGTTTTTCCCTTTCTCCTTCCCTGCTCTGCGTTCCATTACACTATCAAAACTCGCTGGGGATGACATTATTTGCTGGGGATGATATTCCTGCTGGTCTTAGAACGACTTGCCTTGCCTTGCGTCGTCTGGCCATCTTGAAATTTGGCCGATAACTTCCCACCTTTTTGACGATTCCTTATTCACAAACCTCTCACCGTTGTTTTCTACTTGTATCCTGACCCCCCACATTCCTATGACAGTTGACTCTGCTTGAGGATCTTGCATGTTTTACTGATGAACCACTTTCTTCGTTCATTCGTGTCGCTGAAAATTCCTTTTCTACTAGGGATATCCCTCTTCTTTTGTGGCATAGCTCGGGAACGAGCATTTCCCCGACCTTTGAGTCTCATATGAATTTCCCAAATCATGCCCATCGCTCTCTGCGTTGTTTTTTTTCTTGATTTGTCCATGGGCCTTGGCTTTAAAGTCTATAACCTTTGATTTCTGCGGGGGATATCCCTCTTGTCACTGGTCCATCCCTTTGTCAATCTCCTCTTGCTGGGTATATCCTTCTTGACACTGGCCTTGCGCTTGTTCCTTCCTGGCTTATACCACTTGGATGTACTAATCAGATCCCGTCTTGCATAATTGGAAAGCTAATGGCAAATTTTGAAGTCATTTCTTACTTGTCTTGACCAAACAGACTCTGTTGGGTAATTTTTCAATGAAAGGAGAAAGATAAAAGGAACAAAAATAAAAGACAAAGGAAAAAGCTGACTCTCTAACAAGAAAAACCATAAAACTTATCAAATGCGGATACCAACTCTATTGATCATGACATGCACATATGGCCTATCCTCCGTCGTTAATCGCCTTTCACAATTTCTGTCTGGTGATTTCCATCTAATTCTCTGCCTTATTCGACTTGTAGTGTCCGAAGGTTTTCACTATCAAGCCTCTCTCATTTTGGTTTTTCTCTCAGCTTTCATCGCCTTATGGTGCCCATAAAGGTTTTCACCGATAAGACTCTCTCATTTGTATTACTTTTCAGCTTGGAATTTGGGTGTTACCGCTAAGACTCTCTCATATTTCTTTTGTGCTGGGGATCAGAGTCTTTTCTGCTGGGAATCAGAGTGTTATGTTCAGATAAGACTCTCGCATTTGCCTGACTTGGTCTCTTTTGAAGACTGATCGGAAGGTCTTTCTTTGGACCGTAATGTGGGATTTGGATAGAGCTAGAAAGAAAGGGTACTTGAAGGCTCAAAAACACATTAATTTGGGTTCAAAATTACAACCTTCGGAACTAGATTTATTTATAATAAACACAACTTTTGCCCCAGTTTCTTGCTTGGGGAATTATTTTTGTTACACTATGACCGAGCTGTGAAGCGCCTACGTATCCTCTTTGAGGAATCAAGTCAAACGCAGTTCCCAATTCCTTGTTGTTCTAGTTTTCCTTTTTTTTTCTTTTCACTTATCATTTTTTTTCTTTTCTTCTTCTCCTTTTTTTCTTTTTTTCTTTTTTTCTTTTTTTCTTTTTTTCTTTTTGTTGTTTTTCTTTTTTTTTATCTTCCATGTTTGTGTTTTTAGTCTTTGCTACTGATTCCGAAGGAGGGGTATGAAAGAAAACAAATAAGGCTCAAAGGGTTAACGAAGGACAAAATGCCTCCGTCATTCCAATCTTCAAAACATGCCAAGTGCAAACAACACAATTAACCATTCGCCACATCTTCTGATTGTGCCAGACTTGATAACCATATCAGCACATTCGCCTTTTCATATGTCATTTAGTACCATTGGGCAACACTCTCACGGCCCCCTCGTCAATTTGGGCAAATTTGCATTTACAGTTTTCTTGATGTTTTACTTGCCCCTGTTTCACATGGTTCGGGCTCCAAATGATCTTAACTGTTCTCATCTCCTTCACGCATCCCGATCCTTTCCTAATTGCTTCATGATTAACCTTTAAGATTAGAACTATGTGTGCATGTCATGTCACTAGAGTCGCCAGGAAGAGAACTATAAAATGGAGAGGACCCAAAAAAAGAAAATGTTTAGAAAAAAAAATGGAAAACAGTGAATTGCATTAGAGAGACAGGGAAAGAGTTTGTACAAAAAAACAAGCACAATAAACTGGGGTACAACCCTTGGAACAAACCTAGACAACGCCAAATGAGATACTATGACCAAAGAAACTGGACAAAATAAAATGATAGAATGGTTTGGTTTACAAGACAATATCCAGATTAGAACCCTGAAATAATTTGGACAACAGAAATGACAACAAAATAAGCCACCAAAAACTCCACTCTGGTTGACCAAGAAATGGAGAGTCTTCCCAATTACCAAGCACGACATCTTAGCCACTGAGCTTCGCATCAATATTACCAAGGCCACTATCTGATTCAACATTTTCAGCTTTAGTCAATACATCCCCAAGAGGATTCATGTGCTCCCTGTCACCAGGCATCATCCCCACAAAGTGTGCATCATGACGTGCAGGTAAAGGACTCTGCGCGATATTCTGGGTGTCACTGTCTTGGATCTCAATCAGGTTTTCCTGGATCTTGTGTTTTCGGCTCACCACAAACCAACCACCTCAATTTTCAAAGCAAAATATGTTAGAATGGACTCGGTCGGTCCTCATTATTAACAACATTTTTTTTCATTTTTTTCTTTTCCATTTTTTCATTTCTTTTTGCTCTTTTGGTTGTGGTCGAATCTTATGGAAATTGCCTGCGTATCATGACCCCGCATGAATTAGACCTTGCGTAGTTCAGGCAAATGAAAGGTAAACAACAATGAAACATTTTTTGGAATTTTCAATTTTAATAAAATAAACTGTGTTTCAAAGGTTTAAAGATGACCTACAAACTCGAAAATCAAACAACCCACATATTCTAATCAAAAGAATTAGAAACTCAAAAACAAACTGCCAGATTCCTTTCCCTGTTTGCCAATTTCAACCAAATGGCTATTTTTGCAAACGTGGCCCCTTCCCAATTTCTCACGAATTTTGAGGCCAGGGAGGATTATTTTATGACATTTCACAAACTTGTTCGTTCTTTTACGAAAACAGCCTTTCGACAATTGAAAGATACTCTAAGGCTATCTCGGCAAGAGCGGTTTAAGACATTGTCGAAGTTGGCTCGGCTTATTTTGACCAAAAATTACAACGGCATTCACTTGCCCACTGACTCTTTTTTTTTTCTTGTTTTTCAAATCAAAACAAAAGACCTAGTTTTGCAAACACAGCCTTTCAGCACTTCGACGACGAAGATTTTAAGGCTGTGTGGACTACCAGCCAAAATCTAAAAATGACCCAAATATGGTTGTTTATGCAAAGTCAGCCTTCCGGCGTCCCTTTCGGGAACATTTGGCTATTTTGATAAAACAGCATTACCCGACTTACTTAAGACTCTTTTTTCTTGTTTTTCAAAATAAAACCCGATATTGCAAACACGACCTTTCAGCGCCCCGGGGACGAAGATCTTAAGGCTATGTGGGTCAACCGGCCAAAAATCTAAAAAAATGACCAAGGATGGCCATTTATGCAAAGTCAGCCTTCCGGTGTCCCTTACGGGAACATTCGGCTATTTTTGATAAACGGCATCACCCGACTTACTTCAAACTCTTTTTTCTTGTTTTTCAAATAAAATCCGATATTGCAAACACGGCCTTTCAGCGCCTTGGGGACGAAGATCTTAAGGCTATGTGGGTCAACCGGCCAAAAATCTAAAAAATGGCCAAGGATGGCCGTTTATGCAAAGTCAGCCTTCCGGCGTCTCTTTCGGGAACATTCGGCTATATTTGATAAGAATGGCATCACCCGACTTATTTATAACAAAAATTAAAATTTGAAATTTTTTGGCTATTTTTGCAAAAGGGGAGGTTGGACCCGATGAGATGTCACGACCCAAACCCTGGTCGTGATGGCGCCAACACATTGCTAGGCAAGCCCGACCATTACCTGTTAACCAATCCAATTATTATTTCAGAATTTTTTTCCAATTTAGGTAAAATATCCTGATTTCATAATAATGATAAGAGTGCGGAAATCAAAACAACTGAAATAACAGCCCAACAAGATCTGGTGTCACAAGTCTGAGCCTCTAAACATCTGAATAATATCCTATACAACCAAGTCTAAAGCAGAAGTACAAGAGATAACGGGAGGGAGAGATCGGGTCCTGCGAACGTCGGCAGCTACCTCGATAACTCCGCAGTAATCTGAAGCAGCAGCAATGTATATATCAACTGCCCTCCTAGATCCCTGTATCTGCATACAAGGTGCAGGGAGTAGAGTGAGTACTCCAACTCAGTGAGTAAAAGCATTAAATAATAACTGAAAGTAAGAAAACCTGTAAGAACACTAAACAGTTCTAAAAGTAATAGTACAGGTAAGAACATCTCTAAGGAGGAAAGTCCAGTATCAGTCTACAACTGTCCCACAATTTTTCCAACACTGCTGCGCGCGCAGCCCGGTCCTTGCTAATACTGCTGCGGCGTGCAGCTCGATCCAATATAATATATATAGTGCTGCGGCGTGCAGCCCGATCCAATATAATAGATATAATGCTGCGGCGTGCAGCCCGATCCAATATAAAAGTAACTGCGCTCACTGGGGGTGTGTGCAGACTCCGGTGGGGCTCCTTCAGCCCAAGCGCTATACTACTGCAGCGTGCAGTCCGATCCATATATATATATAACACTGCGGCGTGCAGTCCGATCCATATATATATCATATATATAATACTGCGGCGTGCAGTCCAATCTATATATATATAATACTGCGGCGTGCAGTCCGATCCATATATAATATACTACTGCGGCGTGCAGTCCGATCCAATACATGTGTATGTATATACTGCTGCGGCGTGCAGCCCGATCCGGTATATATCAAATACCTCGCTATGGGTCCTCGACCCCTCTCAGTCAATATAGACTTGGCCTCACGGGCTCACTCAGCTAGAACAGGGTATTCAACCCTAGGTATTCTCACTTAGAGTACATTTTTAGTACCGGTTCATGTTATGCTTTACAGCTAAGAGTACGACTGAGAGTATGTGTTCAACAGGTATAGGGGTC
>MU704453.1:15579-40748 GCA_026770625.1 Nicotiana glauca
ATCTTACCCAGTATGAACTGTTCGGGCAATAAGCCACTCCAGACATAATTATAAGTCGCATATGATGCCCCAATGTGCTAATACCAATTTGAACGCAATACAAAAGAAAAATGAACTCTGGAAGGAATTACCAATCCCAGACACCAATACGGACTTTCTTTAGAAAACAGGAAGCAAGGCATACAAAATAGTATATAGAAAACTATGCTCAACGTCACACTGTTGCGGCGTGCAACCCGATCCAGATAACATACCCATGGCGGCGTGCCACCCGATCCACATCGAGCCAAATATGCTCATTACAACATAATACCGAATATCGGTCATAAGTATGCTAAGTGAATCATAACATCTCTGAGGGCATATAGCGTTATAGCTACAAAAATCAAGCACAATTGAGGTGCGATATACAAATCTGAATTTCAAGAGCCAAGTTGCTCAGGTAACATCATCCCTACGCGGATTCTCAACATATAAGTAATTTCTTGAGCCTTTTCACAAATCACACGACGTAAAGCATCACTACGCGAGATATCTAACAATGAAGCATAAACCTAATTACTCCTTCATGAGGACCGCATTACAAAAAATGCACACATCTGGCCTGATATAGAGCCATTATTCACATTAAATCTATCCATCGACTTTAAGCCGATTCTGATCACACCGAACCAGTCTGATAACCTTTCAAAGGTCCATAATAACTCACATCTTCCTCATAACGCACAAGAACAACCATCATAATCGGGGTAATCCTCCCCAGTTTGCAACCCAATATGCCAAGTGCCCTCCAGGCATGAATCTTTATTTTAACGACACCATCACAACCTTCATACTTGGTTTACATCATTAACCAATCGAGTGTTCACATGCCACACTTATACAGTATTCCCGTGGGACACACTCCCACAACCTACCACAACAGTATCTGGAACGTACCTCCAAACCACCGGTCGTACTAATGCTGTAAAGCGATCAAGAATAATTAAAGCTTGAACAAATAACCTCATCGCAAATCGGCAACAAAGACTGGACCGGAAATATTAACTTGAATAGGGATTTTTGATAACCACGACGTTCACCAGTGAGCTCAAACTGGTGGGCTGGTGGTTAACGACGTGGATATCCAACGAGGAGCGGCGACTGAAGGTTGACGAGCTGGGGATGACAACGAAGAAGAAGAAGCAACGATGGTGGAGGGTCGTTTGTGGCTGGATGTTGCAGGTGGTCGTTACGATGTGAGGTTGGCGACGGGTGGTTGGAGCTGGACGCTGGCGAGCTTATTCCGGCGATCCTAGGGAGGGAGGTCGTTGGAGTGGACGGAAATGGTGGAGGGTGGTTTTGGGTTTTTGTTGTTGTTTTTTGAGAAGAAGATGACCAATCTTTTTTTAAAAAATCCAGTGTTCAAGTGTGTATTAAGTGTACTCCCAAAAATGTGTATTCCCCTCCCTCCTATTGTTCAAAATGTCTGTGTAGTGTAAGCCTCCCCTCTTTAGGGTTTAATTTTTCCTTTTATAGAGTCTAGGTCTAGGTTTTAGGGTATTAGGCTTGGGTTGTTATGGGCTAGGTCCGAATTTTAGGCCTAAAAACGGGTCGTTTGAAACCAAATGTTATTCTTTCCCCGCAACCGAGAATAAAAATACGATCTTATTTAATTAATCATACGTAAGCAAAATAACTATCAAAATAAGACTGACAATTAAAATAAAAACTATTTTTTGGGTATTTTCAAGATTAAAGTAACTACAAAACATTAATGAAACTATTTTTTGTATTTTCGAAATTATATAAAGATAAAAAAAAATAAGGTACTATTTTTGTATTTTTTAAGTTTATGAGAAATACATAAACTAAAATATATATCTTTCTTTTTTGTGATTTCTTTTTCATTTTTGTGACGAAAATAAAGTAAAAGAGTCAAAATTAGCTGAAATAGCTATATTAGACCTAAATTAAATATTTACGCCAAAAAATGAGAAAATTCTTGGGGAGGATCAAAAATCACATGTCTACACACGCGACATGATTTTTGACGCGCCAAAGGAAAAGATTATTCGTACGCGTAACTCAATTCTTTAATTGCAAATAATCAAGTGATTTAAAAGCGGTAAAAAGATAATTGCACATAGATTTTAAAAATAAGTAGTTAAAAAATTTAAGCCAAGTATAAATTGCTAAGCGACCGTGCTAGAACCACGGAATCCGGAGGTGCCTAACACCTTTCCTTGGGTTAACAGAACTCCTTATCTAGAATTTCTGGTTCACAGACTTCAAAAGGAAAGTCGAAATTTCCTCGATTTGGAATTTAAAATAAATTCGTGACTTGGGACACCATAATTTATTCCAAGTGGCGACTCTGATAAGTAAATAATCTCATTTTGAATAATGTCACTTAAAGTGAAAAACTTCCTTATATACTTCCCTTTCGGGGCGAGGTGTTAAAAAGGAGGTGTGATAGCTCTGTCAACTCTGCTGGGGATAAGAACCCAAAATCTTCGATACAAGGTTCAAGAATTCGAGCTTGTTAATGTGATTTTTATTTGGATTTATTGTTGATATTTCTGTATTTTGTGGAATTAATGCGCTAATTGCCATTCACTGCTTTGATATTACTTGAACTGTATTTAAATGTCTTCTTATGCCTCCCTTCTGAGTCTTCTGAATATGATTCACACGTTCGTGTGGCCCGTTTTTCTGTTGAAATTATACCAAATAGATCGAGGTTGGGCCAGCAACAAGGCCGGACAGACTTTAGTGCTCCCAGTATGTTGCCCCCTCTTCGGCCCCAGTTGTCCGCTCAGCTAACCCAAGTATAGAACACAAACCCCAAGTTTTAAACTTAGAATAATGCAACCTCATGCCAGATCCTTAGTAGGAACGATTATTTGCATCACGTGCATTTGACCTTGGGGACTCAACACAGGAGTTGGGTCTGTCTAGGACAGGAATACCCAAAATAAATACCATCCTGATGCATCCTACATGCTATGTGAATATTTATCTGTTTCGGCTTGCATGTTGACCGGCTAGGAAAAGGAAATAAAGAGAAAACCAAGAGTGAGGTAGGATAGAGAATTTACTCGGTTTCTAAAAATACGGTATTTGTAAATATCCTGAAACTCTGCCAAATTTTTGAAAAAAAAAAGAAAAAAAGAAAATGTATTTCAAAAAAATGAAAGTGAGTCAAACATCATGTTTTATGTCAAATAAGCCCGAACTACGCAGGTCTGGTTCTCACCGGATGTGGAATACGTAGGCAAGCCACATAAGGTTCGGCCTCATTTTTTTAAAAATAAAAGGTGTTTCAGGGTTTTTTGTCAAAACAATAAGCCGAGCCAGCTTCGTTTGTATTTAAGTCGTTTCTTATCGAAATAGCCTTAGATTACATTCCAATTGTTGAAAGGCTATTTTTGGGAGGAATAGGCAAAAAGGTGTTTTTTCCAATAAAATACTTACCCCCCCCCCCGGCCTCAAAATTCGCTTGGAATTGTGAAGGGGGCACATTTGCAAAAACGATCATTTTGCTAACATAGCACTAAAAGGTGTCCTTTGTCTATTGATTTTTTTAGAAAACTTGTTTTGCAAAAAGAGTCCATAAGAGTCAACCCTAACCTTAACCCTCCATATCCAGGAATCATCAAAAACTATCATAGAAAGGGCTCAGATGCAGCTACGTAAGTGGTGGGGTGATTTAGATGAAGATGGCCAAGTTTGGGTAAAAGAGCAGTTGGGTCCCTTGGTAGACATCATGCACATCAAGCCACGAGAGGATTTAATTAAGGCTTTGGTAACCTTATGGGATCCCGTTCACAATGTGTTCCATTTCACGGATTTTGAGCTCACTCCCACTCTAGAAGAAATAGCTGGGTATATTGATTTCAGCCAAGAGTTAAGAAAGCAGCAACTCATATTCCCTAGGGCTCCCTCAGTGCACAAGTTCTTCGATCTTTTGAAAATTAGCAAACAAATGAGCAAGGACCGCGCTAGCAAAGGGAGTTGTTCTTTCTACTTCCTGTATTTCAGGTTTGGACACTCAGTCGGGTTTGAAACACATGAGAAGGGGTTGAATAACAAATAGGACAAGAGCATATGGCAAATTCATCAACGGTTTGCTTTTATCGAGACATTTCTGGGAATCATGGTATTTCAGAATTCTGAGGGTACAATAGACCTTCCTATGGCCAGAATAGCACAGCTCCTCGTCGACAAAAAAGATCACACACTTGTCCTATTAGTGTTGGCGGACATTTACCGAGTGTTAACATTGTGAAAATCTGGGGGTCAGTTCTTCAAAGGCTGCAATATTCTTCTTCAGATGTGGATGATCGAACACCTTCGCCGTCATCCTAAGTTCATGAGATATGCTTCAGACGGGAACAATTTCATCAAAAGGTATGAGGAAAGGGTGGAAGATTACAAACCACGGGAAGGGTTTGAAGCATGGGTTTCCTATTTGAGAAAATTGAAAGCGGATCAAATTGAATGGACCATAGGATGGCTCCCAATAACAGAAATCATCTAAATGACCGGTTCAAAGGGCTACTTGATGATGATGGGAGCGAGAAGTATACAACCATATGCACCACAAAGAGTTTTGAGACAACTGGAAAGATATCAGGTGATACCCAAAGAGGCAGACCTAAGCACTCAAGTCATTGAACTACACCCAGAAGCGACGATACCCAAGGCTTTAGTTCAAAGAGATTGGAACTATTATCGATATTTGAAAAGTAACACCCAGGTGCCAGACCCAGCTAAGGGCGAGGTTGATCCCAATTATGCTGCTTGGTTCGAAAGGAGTTTTTATGTGTACAATGAGCCAGAGCCCGAGCATGAACCTGTGAGGCCCGCCAAAAGGCCCCATGTTCAAGATTTTGATGATAAAATTCAGGAAAGGTTAGCCTGGGAGGAAAAGGAAAAGGAATATCAGGCCATCATCCATGATCTGCAAGAAGAGTTGAGAAATGTCACCTTCAACAATGATTTACAGGAACAAGAGGCCGAGGGTGAGAGGAAAAGATTGGTTTGAGAAAATGAAGCTCTCAGGACCTAGGTTCGACAGCTGAAAATAGCAGCCGAGAATCTGGGCCGAAGCAGGAAAGATGAAAGGCTCATTTACAACCTTACTCAAAAGGTGCGTGACTATGAAGATGTCCTACAGAAAACTGAGTCTGAACTAGCAAAAACATGAGCGGGGTTGGCTGAAAATGCCGAAGGGCATCTAGCTTTCATTCAACAGATGCAAGAAAGATATGAAAGAGGGGCCACGGGTTGGGAAAAGGCGATTGGCAATCTCGAAGGTGAAATGGCTAAACAAGCTAATAATTTTAAGGCCGAGAGAGAACATTGTTATGCCTTAATGGCGCGGTTGGAAGAGGACTTAGAGCACTTGCAAGAGCAAAATCACGCTGCCACCTAGGTCTTAGAGGCTAGATCTCGTCAGATTGGCCGTTTGTTGTGAGAGAAGGGCATCATGAGAGAGAGGGTTCGAAGGATTGCTGACTACATCACCATGAAGTGCAGTGCCTGTGAGGACATAACAAGATCTATGTTTTTCACCACTGTGATGATCTTTGTTTGTAAGACAATGGAAGAACTCTATCGGCTTCAAGATGACATGGCAAGTAGGCTCGTTACAAGACCGGCTGGTGTTCCCAGGGAAGGGTTGGAGGCACTGATGTTTTCTTGATTGTATTTTTCTTCCTTTTTCGAGTCTGTATTTTCATGTTTCGAGTCTGTTTTCAAAAAGGCATGTCCTGAGTCTTAGAGTCCTAGAAAAAGTATTTTTTGAGCCTTTTGTAATTCAGTAATATCGTATTAATGAAAATTTGAAAAAAAACCCACAAAAATTGTTCTTTTATTTTTCGAATTTACTTCTTGAGCTACGTTATGATCTGATTCGCGCGACGTCGTGATACGTAGGTAATCCTCATCGGATCCGGTCATGTTTTTGTAAATAATTTAAATAAAAGAGGGAAAAACCATAAGAAAAACCAAAAAAAGAAAAAGAGGGGCAAAGAAAAACAGAAAATGGAGAGAAAGGAAAGAGAAGAGAGGAAAATAAGGAATGACAAATAAGGCAAGAAGAGAAAATTGGGGAAAGTAAGAAAAACCGGGATGAAGCATGCAACCGTTGCAAAACATGTAAAAATACGTTTAACTGTATAGGTGCATCACACCCCAACGTGTGATTACCTATGTGTTATTTGTTTCAAACTAACCAATAGGTTGTCTACTGTCAAGTCCAGGTTCTATAGTAAAGTGGTTGGTTTTGTGGTAGTCTGGCTTCACATCCATACTTCACGAGGTCGAAAGGTAGCGTTGAAATGTCTTCAGAAATCACTCTGCCAATAGTTCCTATCACTGATGAGAGTTCGATCTCGGGCATCTTGATTTCGAAATTGGCGGTTGCCGAGGAAAATAGGTTACTGTGTCTCCGTATGATGGAAATGTGGGACGCCTGGTCAAATGGAAGGGAGCCACCAAGTGCAATCCCTGGATTTCCTGAGCTTTTTCCTAGGGTAGGTGGAACCTCCAATGTCCCAATCAGTCACAGCAATACCCCCATTCGGATATCCTACCATCTTGGCCCACTTTGTTGGAACACCTTCTGAGGTTCGCCCCCAGGTGTTAGCTTTAGGAGCGGCTTCAAATATATTCACCACTCCGCCATGCTCAGCTACTACACAGCCTACGCTGCCTAGGCCCAGTTTTGACTCATCATCCTTCACCTTCCAAACACCATCCTTCCTATTGGAACCAACATAGCCTCCCACCTACACTTACTCTCAACCACCCCGGTATGAGTTCACTACGAGGCAAGAAAGGGCCACCAAAACTTCTGAGCAAGACGAGATTGCGAGAAAGATATGGAGTATGGAACAGAGTCTTAAAAGCACACAAGGCTTGAGTGGACAGAAAATTGTATCCTATGCCGACTTATGTATGTTCCCTCATGTTCATCTACCATTGGGATTCAAAACCCCAAAATTTGGGAAATACGATGGGCACAGGGATCCCATTGCTCATCTCAAGAGATATTGCAACCAGCTGCGAGGAGCCGGTGGAAAGGAGAACTCCTCAAGGCCTACTTCGGAGAAAGTTTGGTTGGCATCGCATCTGAATGGTACATGGACCAAGATATATCACGCTGGCACATCTGGGATGATCTTGCTAGAGATTTCGTCAGGCAATTCCAGTACAATATTGATATTGCTCCGGATAGGAACTCTTTGACAAACTTGAAGAAGAAATCCTCGGAAAGCTTCCGAGAGTACGTAGTTAAATGGCGTGATCAGGCCTCTAGGGTAAAACCTCTGATGGATGAGATTGAAATGGTCATAGTTTTCCTCCAAGCCCAAGAAGCTGACTACTTCCAAAATATGATGTCCGCAATGGCTAAATCGCTCGCTGAAGCCATCAAGATTGGCAAAATGGTTGAAAATTGTTTGAAAACGGGTTGAATCTAAGGCAATCTGCTATTAGAGCTACCTCCCAAGCCATTCAGGGTGGGTCTAGAGGAGTAGCGAAGGGCAAGAAAAAGGAAAAAACATCCATGGCATCGTCGGGGGCAAGAAAACACGTACTCCCAGATCCCTTTTCTCAAAAGGACCCCGCAACACTATTACCCCCACCGAGACGTGTCCTATGCTCCTCAGCCATACACAGTAATGAATTCCCAACCCTATGTCAGGCCGCAACAACAATTTAACCAGAACAGAGCTCCACTTCCCAGAAATCAACTTCCTTACCAAGCTCACTACAATCCCCGACCTCCAAAAAATAACTTCCGTGTCCGGGAGCCACTAAGGGAAACAAACTTCACATCAATTGGAGAGTCCTATTCGAGCCTATTCCCAAAATTGGTCCAAATGGGTTTGTTGTAACCTGTACCCCCAAATAGGCAAAAACCAGAATCGCTCTTTTACCAACGTGGCACCCGGTGCGCCTATCACTCAGGGGCTAAAGGGCATGATATAAAAAAATGTTGGACTTTAAAGAGGGTTGTGGAAGATCTGATAGAACAAAGGAAGATAGTGCTAAGGGATGAAGATATTCCCAATGTGACCAACAACCCACTGCCGGCCCATAACAACGGGCTGGTAATCAGAATAATTTGTGAGGACAAGGAATTTGACCCAGCGTTGAAGGCCATCATTTCCATCACTTATGTAGAAAAAAAACCAAAAGACACCTTGAAGCAAGACAAAGGGGAGAAAAAGAACCAAACCACCCCTTCAGAGTCGGAGAAGAAAATTGAAGTTGAAACTGGAGCAACGCCTCCCAAAGATGTTGTTCTCTATGTCCCTCGAGGCCGCAAAGAAAATTAGATGATATTGAGTCCTCCCAGGAGATTCGAGCTGAACAAGACATCCCAAATATATGTGCCCAAGAGAGCTTATGTGATGCGAGGGCCAATTAATCCAACAAGGCTGAGTGAGCCCGTGGTTATTGGCCGCGCACCACAGAAGCCCATGACAGATCCTGTCGCTGTGCCCTGGAATTACAACAAATCGGTGGTGACCTATAAGGGCAAAGAAATCTCAGGAGAAGTTCAATAAAATAACCCGGCTGAAAAGTATTTCAATTTGGAAGAGATGAACAATGCCACTAGAAAGCGCTTCCCATCTAAGAAGCCCGTGAGTGCCGAAAAAGCGAAAGACTTCTTTCAAAAGATGAAAATGGCGAATTATGAGGTGATTGAATAGCTTTAAAAATCTCCCGAACAAGTCTCCTTGTTATCTCTGTTGATGAACTCCACCGAACATCAAAGGGTATTGATCAAGGCCCTTAATGAAACATATGTGCCTGCTGAAACAACTGTAGAGCCGTTGGAGAGAATGGTGGAAATATTTTTTGCAGTCAACCAGATCCCCTTCAGCAAAAATAACTTACCCCCAGAAGGAGCCGCACATAACAAAGCCCTGCACCTGACAGTCAAATGTGAAGGGTACTACGTGAAAAGGGTTATGTTGGATGGAGGCTCTGGAGGTAGACATTTGCCCACTCTCAACTCTGCAGCGTATGGAAATCGGTACCAAAAGAATCTGACCCAACAATGTCTGTGTACGTGTTTTCGATGGTATCAAAAGGGACACGATTGGAGAGATTGATCTGATTCTGACCATCGGCCCAGTAGACTTTGAAGTAACCTTCCAGGTTCTGGACATGGACACATCCTACAACTTTCTTTTGGGTAGGCCGTGGATTCGTGCAGCAGGGGCTGTACCCTCTACTCTTCACCAGGTGGTGAAGTTCGAGCATGAGGATCAAGAGATTTTGGTCCACGGGGGAGATGAGCAATCAATTTATCGGGATCCACCAGTCCCATATCTTGAAGCAAGAGAGGAGAGTGAGCACATAGTCTATCAGGCCTTTGAGATTGTGGTCGCAGACCAGTGCGAAGAGAAAACCTTGCCCCCAACCCTTCCTTTCCAATGCATCAATCATGGTGGCCAAAGAAATGATTAGTCATGGCTACAAACCTGGGAAAGGGCTTGGGAAATCATTGCAAGGAATAGCTGAACCTATCACCCTGACTGCCAGTGAAAAGTTCTTTGGGGTAGGCTTCCGACCCACTCCAGCTGATGTAATATGGGCAGATGATAGAAAGAATGATGGTTGGGTCTTGCCTCAGCTAGTGTCGTATCTTTACAGAACATTTGTCAAACCAAAATACCATGAGGAAGAAGACGATGAGGCCTTTACGGCCGAAGAAATTGAAGAGATCTATGGGGAAATGAGGAAGATATTGTATGAAACCCATATGGTCCAGCCAGGGGAAGGCTCAAGCACCGCTGAGGTGCTATAATGGGACCTGAGGCAAAACTACAAAACTAGAAGGCTATGCCATTCCCTATCAGGCGGGAGTCCCGGTACACTTGTCCTACCACCTTTTCTTCATCACGAGTTATTCCAGGGTGTAATTCGGATGTTTTCTTTAGTTTCATGTCTTTTAATTTCCAATGTAAACCCTGTTATCTTCCAAATTCAATGAAATGAAATTAATATTTCATCATCCATCTTTCTTTATTCTTTCTAATTTTGTTATTTTTATTTCTTCTTTCAGTTCTAATAATGCGGCTTTAAATAACATGACATGCTTGCGGACTTCATACCCAGATCCAAGCATGCTGTCTAACTGTAAAATAATGAACCAAGAACTGGATTACGACGAAGAAGAGGATTTTAGGGAAAGAAATCAAGAATTGAAACAATTTGAGAATAAACCTAAGCCAAACTTAGATGACACTGAGCCGTTAATTTGGGTAGTACTGAAGAAATTAGGGAAACCAAGATAAGCATTCACACAGATGAAAAAACCCGGGATGCATTAATCCAACTCCTGTTTGAGTTCAAAGTTGTGTTTTCTTGGTCATATGATAACATGCCAGGACTGAGTGTCGATTTGGTGGTTTATAAGTTAACAATTTACCCCGATTGCCCCCTATCCAGCAAAAGCAACAGAAATTTAATACTAATGTTAGTGACAAGATCAAGGAAGAAGTCACGAAACAGTTGAAAGCAGGGGTGATCCGAGTGGTCCGATACACCACATGGTTAGCCAATGTAGTCCCAGTGCCAAAGAAGGACGGGAAGATCCAAGTGTGTGTGGATTACAGAGATCTAAACAAAGCCATTCCCAAAGATAACTTCCCTATGCCAAACATCCACATCCTTGTTGATAACTGCGGCAAACATGAGATACATTCCTTCGCGGATTGTTACGCAGGATATCACCAGTTGTTGATGCATGAAAACGACGTGGAGAAGACAACTTTTACCACACCTTGGGGTACATATTATTACGGAGTTATGCCATTTGGTCTGAAAAATGCTGGGGCAACCTACATAAGAGCCATGACCGCCATTTTCCATGATATGATGCACTAAGAAATAGAGGTGTATGTGGACGACGGAATCATCAAGTCCAAAACCCAGGATGACAACGTTTGAGACCTAAGAAAATTCTTTGAGCGGTTGCGCAAATATGATTTGAAGCTAAACCCTGCCAAATGTGTGTTTGGAGTCCCATCAGGCAAACTTTTGGGCTTTATAGTCAGCCGAAGAGGTATTGAGTTAGATCCAACAAAGATAAAATCTATATGGGACTTGCCTCCTCCGAGTACCAAGAAAGATGTGATGAGCTTGTTGGGCAGATTAAACTATATCAGTCAGTTCATTGCTCAGTTGACATCCACGTGTGAACCCATATTCAAATTATTGAAGAAAGACACGACAATCAAGTGGACAGATGAATGTCAAGAAGCTTTTGATAAGATCAAAGAGTATCTGTCCAATCCACCGGTCTTGGTCCCACCTGAACCAGGGAGGCCTCTGTTCTTGTACCTAACAGTCTTAGAAAACTCTTTTGGTTGTGTCCTCGGGCAACATGATGTAACCGGAAAGAAAGAGCAAGCAATCTACTATCTGAACAAGAAGTTTACCAGCTATGAAGCTAAGTATACGTTGTTGGAAAGAACTTGTTGTGCTTTAACCTGGGTGGCACAGAAGTTGAGGTATTATCTGTAAGCCTACACCACTTACCTCATAACCAGGTTAGATCCTTTGAAATACATATTCCAGAAACCAATGCCCATGGGAAGGTTAGCAAAATGGCAGATCCTGCTCACTGAATTTGACGTAGTCTATGTCACTCTCCTGGCAATGAAAGCCCAGGCATTGGAGGATCATCTGGCTGAAAAATTGGTTGATAATGAATACCAACCTTTGAGCACTTACTTCCTAGATGAAGAGATAAATTCGGCCGAGGCAATATCCGAGGACACTACTGCTTGGAAAATGTTCTTTGATGGAGCGGTAAACGCAAAAGGTGTAGGAATTGGGGCAGTTTTGATCTCACCCACTGGTCAGCATTACCCAGCCACAGCCCAGCTTTGATTTTTCTGCACAAACAACACTTCTGAGTATGAAGCCTGCATTATGGGTATAAACATGGCAATCGACTAGTACGTCGAAGAGTTGTTGATCATGAGGGACTCGGATCTGATTATTCGGCAAGCTCAGGGAGAATGGGAGACCCGAGATGTCAAGCTCATCCCTTATTGTCAACATGTGGAAGATCTCAGCAAGCGTTTCAAGTCAATAGAGTTCAGGTACATCCCTCATTGTCACAATGAACTAGCTGATGCACTCGCCACTTTAGCCTCGATGTTGCCCTACCCAGGCAATGCCCTCATTGATCCCTTGGAAATCCAAATCAGGGAAAGGCACGGTTACTGTAATATAGTTGAGGCAGAACCAAATATTCATCCATGGTATCATGACATCAAAAGGTTTATGAAAGCACAAGAATACCCCGAGTAAGACAGTGGGGACCAAAAGAGAAGCATTAGACGGCATGCGAGTGGTTTCTTTTTGAGTGCTGATGTCTTGTACAAAAGAACTCCGGACCTTAACTTGTTAAGATGTGTTGATGCAAAAGAGGCTGGAAGAATCATGCATGAAGTGCACGCAGGAGTATGCGGACCCCACATGAACGGGTATGTTTTAGCAAAGAAAATCCTTCGAGCAGGCTATTACTGGATAACCATGAAAAAGAAGTGTTTCAGCTTTATCCGGAAGTGCCATCAGTGTCAGGTATACGGTGATTTGATTCATACATTGCCCACAGAACTGCATCCCATGTCCGCACCGTGGCCATTTGTTGGGGCATGGACGTCATTGGGCCAATTGAGCTGAAAGCGTCAAACAAGCACAGATTCATACTGGTTGCCATTGACTACTTCACAAAATGGGTTGAAGCCATCACTCTCAAATCTGTCACAAAGAAAGTTGTGGTAGATTTCGTACACTCCAATCTTATCTGTTGTTTTGGTATTCCTACAATGATCATCACACATAATGCTGCAAACTTGAATAGTCGTTTAATGAAAGAGATACGCGAACAATTCAAAATAACGCATAGGAACTCTACTCCTTATCGGCCTAAAGCCAATGGTGCTATCGAAGCAGCAAACAAGAACATCAAGAAGATTTTGAGAAAGATGATTCAGAGCTCCATGCAGTGGCATAAAAAGTTGCCTTTTGCATTACTAGGATATTGCACTACGGTGCGCACACCGGCTGGAGCAACCCCATACCTCTTGGTCTATGGCACTAAAGCCGTAATACCCGCGGAAGTTGAAATCCCATCTCTCCAGATCATTGTTGAAGCTGAAATTGAAGACAGTAAGTGGGTCAAGACCCATCTGGAATAGTTGACCCTGATTGATGAAAAGCGAATGGCTGCGGTCTGCCACGGGTAGTTGTACCAACAAAGAATGGCCCGTGCTTACAACAAGAAAGTGCGGCCTAGAAATTTTGAAGTAGGGCAACTCGTTTTAAGGCACACTCTTCCCCATCATCAGGAAGTGAAAGGAAAATTTGCTCCTAATTGGAAAGGACCGTACATTATCAGAAAGATATTGCCAAGAGGGGCATTATACTTGGGGATGTCAAAGGAAATAATCCCGAAGCAGCTGTGAATGTGGATGCAGTAAAAAGGTACTATGTTTAGGCTTTCTGCAGCAACAACGTTGTCTAATTGGGATGATGAAGGCTTTTATTCTCGCTACCCAAAACACTATCAACCTTTTGCAAACCCTTCGAGCGGTTACTCTTCTTTGACTACCCTCCTTGGAACCCGAAAGTTCTATTGAAAAAAAATAGAAAAAAAATGAATGAAAAAAAGCATCAAAACAAAAGAAAGAAAAAAAACAAAACAAGATGTTAGCCTGAACTACGTTCGACTTGATTCCGAAAGGATACGTAGGCAGCATCTCTCTAGGGTTCAGTCACACCAAAACAAAAATCCAAAATTCCCCCCCCCCCCCCAAAAAAAAAGTTAAAACTGAGGTAGATGTTATAATGATTCGGCGATGATCCCGCCGAACAGTTCCAAAGCTATAATTCGATCCAAGTTCTTTTTACCCAAACCTGGTTCAAGTCCTTCCGATCAATCGGCAAAAGTTTCTCAAAATTGAAGAACGCAGTTGTTTGGATCCGATGCAATCAAGATGAGAGAAATAAAATGACAGAATCTTATTTGGTAAAAACCTACGGGCATCGTAAGGCGGTGATGAGTAGATAAATCGAAAATGAGAGAGTCTTGTTAGTGAAAACTTGTAAAGAGCACTAAAAGGCGACAGTGAGAAGAGAAATAAGAGAGGTCGATTGGCGAAAACTCACAAAGGGCGTCGTTGATCGAAAAGGAGAATCCCTCATCACCATTGGTATTGAAAGAGTCCTGGCAAGGTTTCTTGGTTTCAGAGCACGGGTCGCAATGAGTTTATTAGAAGTTGAATGGTTGTGCAGATCGGGCATCCACTCCAAGAAGCATGTCGTGCCTATTGAAGTTTGTATGCATCTCAGATAAGTCCTTTTTTCATCCTCGAAAGGGACATTTCTCTTTAAAATTCATTTCTTGTCCTTTACTTTTCCTTGAATCACTTTCAGTCTAACTCTGTTTCCGAAACTAATACAAAGAAAGGTGGTAAGATTGGTTTTATAGGGTTCTGCTTAATTAAGGCCAAATCCAAAGAAAGTACCCAGCCTCAGCGAGTGCATCAAGTCGACCCTGACTGGCCATGATGGCCGATGCTCTGAAACCCAAAGTTATTGAAAATGAAAGGAAGCCAAGTCAAGATCCCCTAGAAGCAAAATAAAGTAAAAAGACCAAAGCTGAATACGGGCGAGTCGTCACAATAAATTTTGAAAAGTTGAGTCCCTCAGTTGTAGGAAAGAGATCAATCTTCAGAAAGGCCAGCAAGCAGCAGAGGTTCTCACTAAAAGTTGGGTCAAGATCGAGTGATCAAGACCATCAAGGCCACAAAACCAACCACCGTTTCAAACTAACTATTGTTCTTTGTTTGAAAATATGGAACGGTGCAACTCAAAACAACAGTTCAAGAAGCAGGTGCAACCAAAGAGAAACTGCGCAAGGGCTAGAAACAGCTTTGCAGCAATAATCAGTCCCAAAGGGAAGTCTCTTCCAAATTCTTTCCTGCATTTTTACTCATTTTTCTTAAATAATTTTAAAAAAGAGAGAGAAGAAAATCCCAAAATCGTGGTAGCATAGGGCCTCCCATCTCTAGCTACATCTTTTCTAACATAGGGCCCCATTCCCTAGTTGTCCCCGGCATAACCCGTGGACCTCCCTGGCATAATCCAAGGACCTTTTTCTGTTATCCCGGCATAACCCATGGACCTCCCTAGCATAACCCAAGGACCTTTTTTTTCTTTTATCCCGGCATAACCCATGGACCTCCTTGGCATAACCCAGGGATCTTTTTCTTTCATCCCAGCATAATCCGTGGACCTCCCTGGCATAACCCAAGGACCTTTTTCTTTTATCCCGGCATAACCTGTGGACCTCCCTGGCATAATCCAAGGACCTTTTTCCTTTTATCCCGGCATAACCCGTGGACCTCCCTGGCATAACCCAAGGACCTTTTTTCTTTTATCCCGGCATAACCCGTGGACCTCCCTGGCATAACCCAAGGACCTTTTTTCTTTTATCCCGGCATAACCCGTGGACCACCCTAGCATAACCCAAGGAGCCTTTTTCTTTTATTCCGGCATAACCTGTGGACCTCTCAGGCATAACCCAGGGACCTTTTGTCTTTTCTCCCGGCATAACCCGATCAGCTTTACAACATAACCTAGTAATCCTCCCAATTTAGGTCTTCACTCCCTATCCCCAAGGATATACAATCCCGATTTTTTGTTGTTTTCAATAAAGAAATATCTTAGATTTGTGTTGCAAATAACTCACAAAACTTTCCTAGTGAAATTTAGGGAAGAAAATTTTGTTTGTTTGTTTGTTTTGGTTATCTTAGGAGGTTTCACCTGAAGGCACAGGATTCGAGACGACCAAAAGAACGAGTCTCAATACAAAATAAAGAAGAAAAGAGCAAAAGAAGTGAAATCAAAGGTTGAAACGGAGAAAGGTACGGACTGCTCAAAATTTGATTGAAGTCACAAGCTTCGCATGCCCCGCCTTGATTCGAAGCTGAAGAAAGAACCAGCACCTACAGCTGACGAGCATCAAGATTTAGATCGGAGTCCACAGCAAGAACCAGCTAAGACTCGAGATCAAGCTTCAAGAGATTTATAGATAGGAATCTTGTACCTTTTACTTGATAGGTTTAGCTAGCTTAGCTTTTTACTTTCCATTTTGGTGTAATAAGGAGCTCAGCAAGCAGAAACAGCAGCAACAACAGTGAAATCACAGCTTCTCGGTAGTCCCAGCTACCAAAACTTCCAAAACTACACTGACCTGATTCCTTTATAGCCAAGGATATGTAGGCAACCTTTGAAGCAAGATTCGGTCAGACTCTTTTCAAAAAATGCTTCTCATGGAGTTTCAAACAGGCAAAAATCCCTCATAATTGCTTATTTTATCTTTGCTCGAAGACCCTTCGTGTCTCCAAACAAAGAGGGGCAGCTGTGAGAACGTGATTTTTGACTCACATAAATTACTCCTACAAAATCCCCAAGTCAGGATTTTTCTTTTACTATTTGGTTTTTAGGAATTAATTGCCTAATTTTCGTATTTGTTTGCATTTTTGTGTGCATTTTTAATTTGTTTAATTCATAAAAAAAAAATACAAAAAAATATATTGCATTTTCATTTAGGATTTTATTTTACATTTTTGATTAATTAGTAATTTGTTGTTTTACAAAAATAGAAAAAAATCACAAAACTAATTTATTTTTTGCATTTTATTGTTTAATTTTGAATCGTGGTAGTTTTCTTTTAATTTGGTATTTAATTAGTTATAATAATTATTATTTAGGTTTAATTAATTTAATTTGGTAGGATAATTTAGTTGTAGGGTCTAATTTAGTTTTATTTTAATTTAATTTTGAAAATAAAAAGAAAAGAAAAGAATGAAAAGAGTTTTTGAAATAAATTGAAAGAAAAAGGAAATAATTAAAGATCAAATTTTTGGGCCCAAAAGTAATTGAAATTGCCCAAGCCCAAATTAAATACCCTTGAAACCCGTTTAAAATCGGCCCAATCTGCCTAATACCCGGTCCAGTGCCCCCCTCTAACCAAACGACCTCGTTTGGTTAATCTTTTATCTCAACCGTTCATCTCATGAGATCCAATGGTCCAGAACTGGTTTTTCATTTATATAAAACTATCTGAATCCCCATACCCCCCATCTCTCATATCTCTCAACCCCTCTTAACCCTTCAGAGACTCCGCCCTACACCGCCGTCCACCGGAAATCGCCCACTGCGGCGGCAGGCGGCCAATCGCCACCAAAAATACACCCCTGAATCCTCTCCACCACCACATCCCACATCTCCAATTACCTTCTCTTAAATCCACCCAGAACCCCTCGGATTTTAGATCAAAGACTCAAAACGCTAGTGCCTACTAACTTTCTCCGGCGGCGACGCCACTCCAAACACCCCCATCTTCTAACCAGACAACCACCACACTCCCCTCATCTCGTATATCCTTTCAATTATATTAGAAACCCCACCAAAATCGATGAATTTTATATCTGATCATCCAGAAAAATCCTAGTTCGATCTTATGCAATTTGCTTGAGGATTTTTGTTCGTTTTGGGTCTAGACTCATTTCAATCGATTGTGCTTGATTAGAGCAATCGTTTTATATTAGTCTTGACCCATTTCGGAGTCATCAGTCTTTTACCAATTAACCACTGGCCAACCCCAACTTTATCGTCTCCATCGCTCGTTGTCTCGCTTCGTTCGTCGGCCAAAATCAGTATGTTCTCCTCCTCGTATCTTCTTGTTTATGTTTCTTCATTTTTTTTAGTTGTTAATCTTATGTGTTTTGTTTGCTGATACATTTAATCTTCAGTAAAATAGACTTGTTTAGTTAATCGTATTGCTTAAGTGTAGTTAAATACATCTAGTGTAATTAATGTGTCCTTGTTTCACTTGATAGATTAATTAAGGTTCGATTTCTATTTTTTCTTTCAATTGGTTTTGTTTTGTCTATCTCTGGTTTGTGTTCAATTGTTTGAAGTGGGAGTTTTGAATGTCGTTTTAATTAAAAGGGGGTTTGAAAGACTAATTTAGAAACATTAAGGGGGTGATTGGGATTTAATTTAGGGGGGTTTAAAGTTGTTTTGGCTTGGTAGGTTCTAGAGAGTTTTTCGGGAGGGGCTATTAGGTAATTAAACCACCAAAGGTTTAGGTCAAGATAGGTAAAATTGTAATAATCAGTGATTGGAAGGTTAAAAGTGGGATTTTACATAGGGTAAATATCAGAACGTTCTGGATTGTGTACAGTTTTCCTTATCCTTGTGATGAAAATATTGATATTGGGGGGAAAAGGACGGACAGATGTATATAAATGTTGTACTATTCTGAAATTTCAAAATTAGGTCAGAATATTCCCTTTTGATGCCATTTCTTGCGCACTCTATAAAAAGGAACAGCACTACACAGACACAGAATTGGATCATCAAAAAATACTGCAAAAACATCCCCTGCTCTGAAAATTTCAGATTCCAGAAAATTCTAAAAAAACTCAAAAAATCTTTTCTCGTTTTTCTGCTTCTGTGCAAGTCAAGAACATGGTTTGAATAGAAAATTTTTCTAGTTCTCTAGCTGAATATTCTGTTTTGAAGCTGGTTTTTGGTTTATTCATTTGAATCCCTGGGATAGTTTTTTCTGGTTTTGCTGTTGCTGGTTTGCTGGTTTACTGCTGAAGTTTGGGTTTCCATTTCTCTTCTGGCTTTCTTGACCTTAATTTGGTCATTTTTTAGTCATATTTTTCAGTTTCAAGGTACGTACAATGCTCCTCTTGAATAGAATTAGTTTCTGTGTTTAAAAATCTGCACTTGAAACTTGTTGGCTTAGCTGATCTTTGGTATTTAGTTTGGGAATCATGATTGTTTTGGATTTAGAATTAATTGGTCTATGTTCTAGTATTAAATGATTGCTTGAGCTGAAACCATGAAATCTGTAAGGTTGTACCATATGCATATGTAAAAAAAATTCACATTTTGGATTGCTAAATGGGTATGTGTATGCACTTGTGAACTTATGGCCAAAGTTTTCCTCCTATGGCAGCACAACAGGGAAAAGAATCTGACCCTTCAAATGGTCAGATTCATCCCTTAAAAGTGCATAATAATTTTATTTTTTAATATATGTTCATGATATCTTTCCTCCCCTCTCTTCTCCTCTACTGAAATGAGAACCATGGAGTAGATCATGGTTTTGGGAATCATTGGTCATTGCGAGTTTCTTGTTATGTCATTTGGGCTGACCAATACCGCAACAGCCTTTATGCATTTGATGCACAGTGTGTTTCGGCCATATCTTGACTAATTCGTCATTGCCTTTATTAATGATATTCTAGTATACTCCCGGAGTCGGAAAGATCATGAGCAGCACTTGAGGACAATGCTTCAGATTTTGAGAGAAAAGAAGTTATATGCAAAGTTCTCGAAATGTGAGCTTTAGTTGGATTCCGTGGCATTCTTGGATTACATGGTATCGATTAAGGGGATAAAGGTGGACCCAAAGAAGGTGGAAGCAGTGCAGAGTTGGCCAGACCGTCCTTAGCTACAAAGATCAGTAGTTTTCTTGGCTTGGCGAGTTATTACCATTGATTTGTTAAGGTATTTTCATCTATTGCAGCACATATGACCAGACAGACCCAGAAGGGTGCTCCGTTCCACTAGATGGAAGAGTGTGAGGAGAGCTTTTATAAGCTCAAGACAGCTTTAACTACAGCCCCAGTTTTGATATTGACTACATGTTCAGGGTCTTATACTGTCTATTGTGATGCCTCGGGGATTGGCCTTGGAGCGATATTGATGCAGGACGGTAGGGTGATTGCCTACGCGTCCAGACAGTTTAAGGTACATGAGAAGAATTATCCTGTCCATGATCTCGAGTTAGCTGCTATTGTTCACACCTTGAAGACCTGGCGTCATTATTTGTACGGCGTGCCTTGTGAGATTTATACTGATAGCCGGAGTTTCCAACATTTGTTCAAGCAGAAGGACCTTAATTTGCATTAGAGGAGGTGGTTAGAGCTGCTGAACGACTATGATATCACTATTTTGTATCACCCGAGCAAGGAAAATGTGGTGGCTGATGCTTTGAGTCACCGGTGGAGAGTGTAAAGAGTTTGGCTTATATACAAGCAGTGGAGAGTCCCATGGCACTGATGTTCAGGCCTTAGCCAATCAGTTTGTGAGATTGGATCTTTCAGAGCCCAGTCGGATTCTAGCTTACATGATTTCTCGGTCTTCTTTATTTGATCGTATCAGGGAACGTCAGTATGATGACCATCATTTGCTCATCTTCAAGGACAAGGTTCTGGACGGTGATGCCAAAGATGTGACTATTGGTGATGACGGGGTATTAAGGATGTAGGTTCGGGTTTGTGTACCTAATATTGATGGGATTCAGGAGTTGATTTTAGAGAAGGCCCATATAGTTCGTGGTATTCCATCCACCCAGGTGTCACGAAGATGTACCAGGATTTGAGGCAGCACTATTGGTGGAGGCGGGTGAAGAAATATATAGTTGGGTTTGTAGCTCGGTGCCTCAATTGTCAGCAGGTGAAGTATGAGCACCAGAGAACGGGTGAGTTGCTTCAGCAGATGGAGATTCCGGAGTGGAAGTGGGAGATGATGACCACGGACTTCGTAGTTAGACTCCTACAGACTTTGAGGAAATTCGATGCCATTTGGGGTGATTGTGGATCGGCTGACCAAGTCCGTGCATTTCATTTCTATGTGTACTACCTATTCTTTAGATCGGTTGGCGGAGATTTATATCTGGGCGATTATTCATCAGCATGGTATTCCAGTTTCCATCAATTCAGACAGAGGTACTCAGTTCACATAACAGTTCTGGAGGGACGTACAACATGAGTTGGGTACTCGCGTGGAGTTGAGCACAGCATTTCACCCCCAAATGGACGGACAGTCCGAGTGCACTATTCAGATTCTTAAGGATATGCTCTATGCGTGTGTGATGGAGCTTGGAGGTTCTTGGGATCAGTTCTTTCCACTGGACGAGTTTGCCTACAACAACAGCTACCAGTCCAGCATTCAGATGGCACCGTATGAGGCCTTGTATGGTAGGCGGTAGGGGTGTCAAAGGTTCGGCTCGGCCGATTATTTTATATAATTAGTACCATACCAATTTTTTGGTTATTCTATTATGTATAACCAAAATTAGACTTTTCGAATCCGTCTCATTCATGTCGGTTTCTCTTCAGTATCGCTACGGTTTGATTAATTTTTGGTATTTTTTTAAATATCATGTAAAATTCAGCAGTAGAAGTAGAATGCAATAATATATGTTCTTTTATAGGACGTAACAAAACTCTCTAGATATTTTTACTGATTAAAGGGTGATGAATTAAAAAAAATAAAAGGTGGCTAGAGTATAGATCAATCAGCTATTCTACAGCAGAGTAAAAGAAACTAAGTAAAGGCAAAGAAAATATAAATTATACAAGTGGAATGATATTAACCAAGCTAGGACTCAAGATTAAAGTCTATAAAAGATTAAATAATCAAAAAGATAAATCTAAATTATATGAAAGGAAAAACATATTCAATATATTGTAGTTTGCTACTCATAACCGCTAGAATATTTTGTGTTTAATTACTTGTTGGCTTGTAACAGTTTTCATAATTCCAAGGCCCAAAGAAAAATTTAATGCATTATTATTTTTAAACTTACTATATGAATATATTTTTCATATGTAAAATTTATTCGGTACGGTTCAGTATTTTTGCAGTTTATTTTTATAAAATAAAAAAACCTATCCTAATTATCTGTGCGGTTATAGATTTATATAAAAACCTATAACTTTTTTAAAAGAAACCAAAAAATCGGTTTGATGCGGTACCGTTCGGCCGGTTTAGTCAGTTTTCAAATATCCATTGACACCTAGGCGGTATAGGTCCCTGGTGGGTTGGTTCGTGCCAGGCGAGGCTAGATTATTGGGCACAAACTTGGTACAGGATTCCTTGGAGAAGGTTAAGGTGATTCAGGATAGGCTCCATACAGCGCAGTCGAGACAGAAGAGTTATGCGGACTGAAAGGTTCGTGATATTTCCTACATGGTTGGAGAGCGGGTCTTACTTTGGGTTTCGCCTATGAAGGGTGTTATGAGATTTGGGAAGAAAGCGAAATTGAGTCTGAGTTTTATTGGTCCTTTTGAGATATTGAGGCGTGTTGGGGAGGTTGCCTATGAGCTTGTCTTACCTCCCAGCTTGGCAGGAGTTCATCCGATGTTTTATGTTTTGATATGGTACCACGGTAATCTGTCGCATATGTCAGATTTCAGTTCAGTCTTGTTGGACAAGGATCTATCTTATGTTGAGGAGCAGTGGCGATATTGGAAAGGAAGGTTCGAAAGCTGAGGTCAAAGAACATTGCATCAGTGAAGGTTCAATGGGGGGTCAGCCGGTCGTGGAGGCGATTTGGGAGATCGAGCAGGATATGCGCAGCCGTTACCCTTATCTTTTCACTACTTTAGGTATGTCTCTATGCTCGTTCGAGGATGAACGAATGTTTTAAGAGGGGGAGGATGTAATGACCCGGTCGGTTATTATAAGATAACGCCCTGATCCCCTATTAACTGTTTTCCCCGTGTTTGTTTCTGCTATTGTTAGTTCGGGCGTTAATTCTTAAAATGACCGGTCGGGTCGTTATACATGTCTAAATGACTTAATTATTTTACTTGCTAAACTGCTTATTTGAATTATGTGCAGCATGCTAGGTTAGAAATATCTATTTTCCCTTAGTATAAAATCTGATAGAATTGAATAATCTTTGGGATGCTGTTACGTGTTTACTTTGGGACTATGGGACGATATCCCGGGCTACTTGTTTATTTTGGGACAACTGATCGGTATTCCGATAGATCCCTCTGCATATTTATGATTGGGACTATGAGACAACACCCATAGATTCCCCGTACTGAATATTTACTTTGGGACTACGGATTGGTATTTTGGGAATTTTCCCTTGCACATTTACGTTTGGGACTATGGGACAGTATCTCGGGAGATCCCCTATTGCTATTGCTGTGAACTGAGTTAGATTCTTTCTATGATTTTATTCGTTATAAATTGTTAGAACTTTAATTATATTGTCGTATTCTTTACTGTTTTGCCTTGTTTTATATTTTTAACCGGTAGGGCCCTGACCTTCCTCGTCACTACTCGATCGAGGTTAGGCTTGGCACTTACTGGGTACCTTCTATGGTGTATTCACGCCCTTTCCTGCACATGTATTTCGTGTGAAGATCCACGTTCTTTGACTCAGCCCTACTATCCTTGAGGTGAGGCGATTTTTCAGAGACTTCGAGGTATATCTTCCGCGTCCGCAGACCGAGGGGTCCCTCTCCATTCTCTCTTATAGTTATAGCCCTTCTGTATTGCTTTTAATTTAGACATTCTGGAGTTAGAGCACTATGTAGTATCCATAGCTTGTGATTTCATAAGATTCTAGATTTTGGGAGATCTATCAATTGAAGGTGTGTTTGTATATGCCAAGCGGTATCTTAAACGTTTTCATTATGTCTATCCGCAATTTCTATTAGTTTTTATCTGTTGTTTCCTTTTTCCACAAATTGTTAGGCTTACCTAGTCGTAGCGACTAGGTGCCGTCATTATAGTTCACGGAGGGCAAACTGGGGTCCTGACACTAACAAACTCCCCTCAAAATCCCACACCGCTACATGTTCGTGAGAGGCTGGTCGCGTTCACAAAAGGTAAACCTCTACTGCTTCACGTTCACTGTAACGACCCGATCGGTCATTTTGAGTACTAGCGCTCCGTTCAGCAGTCGGAGGCCATGAACAGCTTCATTTCGGGTATTATGACTTGTTCGCATGGTCGGAATTTAAATTCAGGGAGATTGGAGTTAAATTTAAATGAAAATTCCCATTTCAGAAGCTTTAAGTTGAAAGAATGAATGTTCGCATGGTCGGAATTTAAATTCAGGGAGATTGGAGTTAAATTTAAATGAAAATTCCCATTTCAGAAGCTTTAAGTTGAAAGAATGAACTAGGATTGGATTTTTGAGTAAACGACCTCGGAATTAGGATCTGAAGGGTCTAGCAGGTTCGTATAATGATATCGGACTTGGGCGTATGCCCGGTTCGGGTTTTGAATAACCCTAGAGCGTTTTGGCACCTATTGTGGAAGTTGGCATTTTAGAAGAAATTTCATAAGTTTGGCTCGAAGAGCATTTCTGTGTTATCAAAGTCCGTTTGGAATTCCGAGACTGGGAGTAGCTCCGTATGGTGATTCTGGAGTTGGGAGCGCGATCGGAAGTGAATTCAGAGGTCCGTAGACCATTTTGAAGCCATTTGGCTAAAGATAGAAAGTTAAAGGTTTTGGAGAGTTTGACCGGGGGGTTGACTTTTTGATATCGNATAATGAGTTTTGGGATTGATTGGTATGATTGGTTGGGGTCCCGGGGGCCTCGGGTGGAATCCGAGAGGTTAACGGATCAAAAATTTGATTTTTGGAAGGGCTGAGTGTGCTGCTTCTGTCATAACCGCATCTGCGGTTCTTGGACCGCAGAAGCGGGACCGCAGATGCGGTCTTTATCTCGCAGAAGCAAAAAGGGAGGCAGGCCCAGGTAGCCGCAGAAGCGGCCCTTGATCCGCTGATGCGGAACCATAGAAGCGGTGGGTATGACCGCAGAAGCGGAAAGCCTGGGGTCGTTTGGAATCGCAGAAGCGACAAGCGGTCCGCAGAAGCGAGATCGCGGAAGCGGGAAAGTCATCGCAAAAGCGAAAGTCCTGGGCATGGACGGAAACCGTAAAAGCAGCCAAGAATCCGCAAAAGCGGAACCGCATAGGTGGTTATAGTTCCGCATCTGCGGAAATTATTCGGGCTCAATGTCATTTTTGCTCGTTTTCTCACTTCATGGGGCAATTTTTGGAGAGCTTCAAGGAGGGTTTTCACCATCAATGATAAGGTAAGCTATTTCTATTTATTTCCAAGTTAAATACAAGACTATACCATGGATTTAAGCATGAAAATTTGTTTAAATATTGGGGTTTTGGTTGGAAACCTATAAAATTTTAATCTTGGATTTTAAGCACGATTTTGAGTATGGAATTAGGAGGAAATCATATATTTGAGACCCTAAGGTCACGGGTAATCTTTACCTTCGAGAAAATTTG
>MU704453.1:45504-56898 GCA_026770625.1 Nicotiana glauca
ATCGAGAATGCCAGCGATTGTTGGTGCGGAGGTGGATGATGATTCAGAATATGAGAAATGGGGATTTACGTGAGAATTCCGAGAATTTGCGGCAGATGATTGCGCAAGGTTATGTCAATAGAAATTAAGAATAATGGTGAATTCCTGAGCCTTGTAATGATGGCTTTAAGCTAAGTGGGAGAGTCCCACCGCTTATGATTTGGGTTGCATGGTTAGCTACTCGCGAAGTTTCTTGGTAATAGCATACTGAGGAGATCATGTCGCGAAGTTTCTTGGTAATAGCATACTGAGTCCTCTTGTTACCTTCTCACTCACATTTTCTCATACTCATATATACCTAAAACCTTATTGTTCTACGATACTTTAGTTTTCATCCTACATATATATATTTATACTACTCCCAACATTTCCTTTAACTTTCTAGCACCTTAGATTGCCTTTCGTGCATTCTCGGTTGTCTTTAAATGTGAGCAACTACTTTTCCTGGTCGTTCTGCCACTTTTTACTTGAATACTTGGCTTATTTTAGTGCCTACACATATTGGAATTCCATGTAACCCATATGATCTCAAATATTACTTCTAATTTTTTTTTCGTTCATTAGCCGCTATAGGTGCCACTTTCTTATGGAGTGTGTACAATATTGTAGTGAGACTATTGTTACAACACCATTTCTTCTTCAGGTTAATATGCTTAGGTTGAAGCCTTCTTCCTTATTTTCTCATATAGTCCTTCATTATAGTGCTTAGGGGAGACCCTCTAACTCTTGTAAAGCTGCAAGCTTATTACATCATATACCTGACAGAATTTTTGATGTTCTTGCTCACCTATAATTATCCCTAGTTACTTACCTCCGCACCCTTGTGCTTGTAGGGTTGCTTATGAACTAAAATTTGTGATTGTCTTCCTAGTGGCACTCTCTTTTATTTCCATAACACTTATACGGTACCTTTAACTACCCAACTCCTATCTAAATATTTCTCTAGGATTACAATGTCATATCTGCGAGTCTGAATTCACTATGTTGTGATGTTTATCTTGCACAATCTGCTGATTTGTCTATATCCTCTTATCTTGTCATAACTAGGCTCTTCCAGAATTAAATACTAACTACTTATTGGTCCATTATCACCTCTATATTCTGCATAATCTCTCTTGGGTTATTTATTTTGTCTTAACTTACCTCTAGCACTGGCTCATTATGTATCAAATGTTCATTCACACTTATTTATCAATAACATCCTGTGCGGGAACCCTTACTACCGATCCTTGGCGTCGTGCTTGCATAATATTTTGGAGTAGTAACACATCTATAGGATCTGAATAAATGCAATCTCATTTCTTTCTCCTTTCTACCACATTCTTCCTTTACTATTCCATAGTTACCTGAACCACATAACTCTGACTTAATACCATATCACACCATTTTCCCCCTTTAGGGGAGTACTAACATTTAAGCTATGAAGATTTACCTATAAATGTTTTACTTCTTCATCTTTGGTGTCCTTTCACATCTTCACGGACTCTTACTCGCCTTGCGGTAACTCTTCTGTAACAAGGATAATTGAATTTCTTATGCACGAGGGTGAAACCTAGTGTAACTGGCACACTTAGTCCCTTAAGCTTAACTTTGCCCACAGTACTTGCTTTAAGGAAGTGTCTTTAGAATGACATTTAAAGGTTATTCTTTTGTTGTCCATTCTATTATTGCCAAAATGCGATCTTTGAAATTGTCACGATCTCGACTATTATCAAATCCTCTAGTCCCTAATTCATGTTTGATTTTATCTTGTTTACTAGAACATACTAATTTCTGTTACTATAGGGATCTAACTTATCCTTCTAGTAATCACGTTGGAGTCACCAACTCATTTCTCAAAATACGGATATGACCTTTGGCCTATACTCTGTTATTGTCTCAAGACTTATCACCTCTTGTCTTTTCCTTTACTTGACTATAGACTTTGTCATCGTGTCATATTTTGATTTACCATTATCACCCATTTATCACATCTTACTCATAATGTTTCATTTACTCTCTTCTTATTCTCCTTCTAGTATTTTTGTCTATCACCTTATTCTGAAAAACTTCAATAAAATACTCTTTCACTTTTAGCTCCCCTTGCTCCATCCATTGACTCTTTGGGTTGCCTAACTTTCTCTCTTTTCTAGGGATGGGAGACATACTAAGGTAAATATTTATCCCTTCTAGGATTCCAGTGCCGATCTTCTAATTTTTTTCTGGACATTCTTGTATCTCATACTAAATGTACTATTTTAGAGTGCACCATCGAGGTGTCTCACAAGGAGAATTTGCAATATCATTCGAAAATGTCACCTAATGTTAACATTCCATCCACCATTTGGATTACTCTAACCCAAGCTATATACTGATATACAATATTTGTTAGCTCCCATAGTGCATAACTAATATGGGTGTGTACAATTGGACATACATTTGTTACTATTGAAGGTAAAAACTGATAATCTTCACTAATAGGGTACCTCATACCCTTCTTCACCTTGTTTCTTTTACTTGTTGAAACTTGTATCTACCTTCTGATTCTATTGTTGCTTCTTAAACCATATGGATGGATACATATTCATGTCGTAGGGCTCCTTATCAAGATGCTTACATGTCTTAGTACACACATAATCTACCGATGACCTTACATTTACTCATCATAAGCATGATGCAAAATCGAGTTCCTCTAACTCAACACATCTACAACTACATTCAATCTCTTACCAATTGTCTTTGTGGATGTAGGTAGTATTACGAATAAAGTCAAATTTAAGAGTATGAATTCTTACAACTGAGCTCTACCACACAATCTAGATTACAAAGAAAGAGTGACAATCCCAAATACCTTGTAGCCTCCTGCTTATGAGTGTGATCCACAACCCATAAACAAGACCCTACTAGATACGGTTTGTAGACTCCCTAGGACAAAACTGCTCTGATACCACTTTTGTCACTGCAGGGCTGCGACGGGCACCCAGTCCTAACTCAACCGAGTACCAACATAATATATCCTTCTTATCATTCTATCATGGGTAAATGAATCGAAAAATCCGTCATGAGATACGCAGAATTAAACCTAAGAGAATACTCGACATGGTATACAAACTTATTTATGTGACATATAGGCCTATAAGGCCGACATGATCATTTGTAAACTCAAAACATAGGCCAACATGGTCATACAAGTATCCATATACATGACATCTGTCTATAAGCCTGTAAGAGTACATAAACATCATAAAGGTCGGGATAGGGCTCCGCCATACTAATCAATATATGTCCAAAATATACTGACCAAATAGGCAACTCTGAAGCATGTGGAGTGCACCAATACTTTCCGTTGAGCTGATAGCCTACTAGAAGGACTTTCAACCTCTCTATCGAGACTTGCGGGCATAAAATGCAGCATCCCCAAGCAAAAGGAACATCAATACAAATAAAGTATCGAGTATGTAAGGCATGAAAGTAGTATATAAAAGACATGAAAGAAACATAGAGTAAAGAACTCAACATGTAAGTCTGAATAGCTATGTGAATTATGAAATGTTTATAATGTCATATCATGCATAGGTATATGCGCACATAACATCATCAAGCCTCTGATGGCATCCCATCATATTATTTCGGCCTCTGTGGGAGAAATCATCAACGTATACCAGCTGATCATGTAGTGGTGTGTATATAACGCCATAACATTTCCCCAAACAATATACGTATATATAACCATCTGGTCATGGGTCAATGTACATGTATAAATAAATACAATGCACAAGAAGTAAGTCAATAAGATCTCTCTGGATGTCATAAGATCAATATGCCTTCGGTTAATATTATGAAATAAACATTATCAACTTACACATTTTTTTAAACCCATGAACAAACGATTTAATAATAGGACATATGAGAGATCAAGAACATAGGAAACCCTAGTACTTCGAAGAGTAGAGTTATTTCTGAAAGTTTCGCGTTTGACCATTTTGTTTATATCATATGGATCATGCCAAAAGGAAAGAAGGGATATCCTTAGCATACCTTAACTTCATTGAGTCCTTAATACCTCCCAAGAAATTCTTCAAACTACTCAACTCAATCTACTGGCATAAGGAGATTCAAAATCAGTGTTGAGTAAAGGCTAAGTCTGCAACTTAAACTAGTAGCTCGTTTATGTAAATTTGGACAACATCTTCCCCGGTAAAAAGGGCCTTCTCCAATACCATATACCAACAAAAACAACAACCAGAGAAATACAATAAGAACAAAATCAACAATAGGGTACAAAATATTTTATTAACAACTTGTCAACATATCACGAAGAGCGGCAAGCTCGAGTTGTATCCCTTTAGCGCCCTTCAACCCCATTATCATACATTAGTTAACTTAGAAACATGTCCATCATGATACGAAGTAAAATCGGAGGACTTCCAACCTCCTATTAATCACATAATCCATACTCAAACAACCTAACACTCCAACAACAACAACAAGTACAACTTTCCATTGTTATATTGTCCTTTATCTTCTTATTCACAATATCAATAGCAAGTTCGACTTGTTAACAAGATATTCATGAAAACAAAAGCATAAACAAGTTATCTCTCAAGGTTTCCTACCATTTGAAATCCTGGAAACAACCTTCCCAAAATAGTCCATTAAGAACAATAACATCTCAAACTATTTCAAGTCTTTTATTGTAGTATCTTGCTTAAATAATGCAACCTACAAATAACTTCAAGAAAATGTAGTAGAGTTGAAAATTCAGCCAAACACAGCCCACAACTATCCCCAATGACAACACAACCTCAAAGAGGTGTTGTTCTTCACTAGAACTAACTTTGATGTTGAAATATGATGTAATTAATTTGGAATAACTTCAAACCCCTATGGTATATATTTAGGAGGGTCAGAAGGAGTTTAGAGATGAAGTTGAGTAAAAAATGAGCAAAAAATAGGCGTCCAAATCGTTTATAAAGTGAAGTGGGTCGACCATTGCCTAAGTGGGCCCCATTGGGAGCTGCTTGCGCAGTCTCACAAAAATACGAATATCTCTCTACTCTGATGTCGTATCGATAAATGATTTAATGAGTTAGAAACTAGCCTCGTAGATCTTCAATATGGTAGGTAGATCAACCATTAATTCTAAGAATATTTGGAGAAAAGCTTTGTTATATTTGAACTAATTTTCAACATATTTATGAATGTAACTTGTGATGACCTTTGCCAACTTTTGTTCCACAACTCGCTTGACTTTAAAACATAACAAATGACTATCATACGACTAATAACTCGTAAAATAACTTCCTTATAATGTTAATAACCCTAGTCTCACACCAAAAGTACATGTTACAATATTCCCAACTTGTCGACTTTCAACAAAACTTATTTTCTTCAATTCGTTTAGCTTCTAAACCTTCCAACCCTCTTGGTACTTGCACTACTGGAAATTCACCTATGGCTACGCATGGAAAACTGTTCCAATAGGTAAGTATACCGTTGCCATAGATGTATTGCAACGGTTCAGCGCCCGTTCCACAAGCTGTTGTGCCTAGAGAGCTTATGGAACGGTTTTCGGAACGGTTCCTATAACCGTTGCTATAGTACAGTCTATCGCTACAGTTTTCTCTCTTCTTGTTGGAACGATTATTCTTATCAACTGCAATGGTTTATAAACGGTACCATAACGTTAAATTCAATGGTCAATAATCGTTACTATATCTATTAAACCATTATGGGTATTATAGAAACGGCAACGATTTCATTAAGATATCGCAACAGTTGAACTACCTATTGCAAGAGTTTTTAGATTATTTTGGAACGGTTTGCAGGTCCTATGGCAACATATTGCAACGGTTTTTAGATTATTTTGGAACAGTTTGCAGATCCTATTGCAACTGTTTTAAGATTATTTGGAACGGTTTGCAGGTCCTATGGCAACGGTTGAACTACCTATTGTAACAGTTTTTATATTATTTTGGAACGGTTTGCAGGGCCTATGGCAAAGGTTTTGTTAGCTGCAACAATTTAATTGAATTGAAAATAGTGCCCCTGTTGTAAATAAAGATTTTACATATATATACAATAAACTATAAAACACTAAAATTTATATAAATAACAAAATGAAAGTATTCATAATCCAAATTGTTCGACAAGCTAATAATAAGTCCATAGATAGTGATGAAACCAATAACATACATTTAATATTTCAAGATCATAAGTTTTAAAACATTTTGATAACAAACATTCCTAGAAATCGCCACATGCATCTACAACAATCAACAATTCGAAATTCAAGTAAGGTCTAGATCTTCATCACTGCCTCCGTCTTCCATCTCTTCATCTACTCCACCTACAAAAGAGTATAAAGTGAGATTTGCAAAATGGATTATGCTCAGACCAAAGATAAATATAAATGCAAGTTTATGAAGCCAAGAACACTGACATCAACTGAGAATTAAGAATGCAAACACAATGAACAATTTTAAAGCAATCATGAGAACTTGGTCATTTACTCTACAAGTCTGGCTAGATACTGAAATTCTAATTTTTGTGATTCCAATAGTGACAATAGTATATTGTTGTGCAATGCATAAATTATATCTTTATCTGCCAGGCTCCACATGATAATCCTACGGAACCACAAGATTTAAATGAAAGCACCTTGAACTTATCTTTGGGCGAGGAGGCACATGAACAAAAGAGATCACATGAGAGATGGTCGGCTGGTCAAAGTGAACTCCAGTAGCACTGAGTCAATCTGGCTTGCTGTAAAATGCTGCTCACGATTGAGCATTGAAACTGCCTCAGCTCTTTCATTGTAAGGTAACTCTAATTTTATAACCATTGTGTACTGCAAGGTAGACTCACTATTTTTTTAATTGGCCGAGTTGATAATTTTTCCCAACGACCATGGTGGAACATTTATATTGGAATTATGTGGACAACATATGCTACAATATCAAGATTAAAGGGCTAAGATTCATTCTTTTATTCACTTTATCTTAGTATATGCAAGTTCAGATTTTTTTGGAGCAAGTATTTGTTCTCTGTATGTATCATCATAAGAGAGAACAAGTGTCTCGAGTGTTTTCACTAAACAAAGTACCTACAAAACTCCTGGCTGAATCAGAACAACAAAAGTAGCAAAAGCTAATATAGTACAGTCTATGAACTACATACTGGGAAAGTAGAAAGCAAAAGTAAGTAAACAATCAACAAAGAAAATAGGGAATGGCAGTTCAACTATTCTAAGAACCTGAAATTACTAAATAAATTGAGGTAGAATGATGTATGCATAATAAGATTTGCCTCTTCAACCTAAGGAAAAAAGCAGGAACAGAATACAGACACTTTACTTAGTTTAGTTAATATCAGAATAGAATTGTTCCTGTCAAAATGAGTACATATCAAATATCAACGGAATACCACATCCATTTAAGCCTGTCTCAGTCAAACTACATTTTAACAGAAAAAAGAGGAAATTTTATTTATCTAAGACTCTAAATAGTCGAGTTTACGCATGAATGCTTAAACTCTTAAGCAAGTAAATACTAAGTTCAGGAGCTCCATCACTATCAGGATTCATCATGTAGAATGCCTCTGAATCACTATTCACTAAGAAGGAGCTTAGTCATGCAGCAAAATCAATATCTGACCCTTCAGAACTTGGTTCAACTTCCTATTTCTCTATCACATTTAGTCAAGAAGTTGTTCCTTAACTCATATAACCAAGTGCTTGAAGCTCTTCACATACACTCTTGTGCACTGATAAAGAGAGAGAATGAGAGAGCGCACAGTGGTAGAGAAGCAACATAAAAAAAGAGGAGAAGAAGAGGAAAGAGAAGATGTGTAACATTTTCTACGGACTAACCTTGGTTGTTACTGCCAGCGGATGGACGATTGATTGGTTGAATAGCACCTTGTTGTGCAGAAGCAGCTTCGCTAGGTGCACGAGCACTAAATATTTGTCATGCCCCAAAATCTGAGGAGCACAACCGACACTCAACTGAGTAAACCCGACTGAGCAATCCTGTTAGGTCTCATTCTACCTAAACTAATTCATGAATAAATAGGAGATGGACTCCATTAATCAAATTCTATAAACATGTCATTAACGATTTCCATTTCATTTTCATTAGCAACTTCATCCACAATTTTGAAGGTATTACAAGTTTTATACATCATTGCCAAACATCAATATTTCTATTTTAATTCCAATACCCGACACTACCCACAACCTATCTACGGAGCCTCTAAATACAACCGAAGAATGATATGGAAATGCCGGCAACAAGGCTCCAGCTATATCTCAAATACAAAGTACATGATTAACAGATTAAACAGGACCCTGAAATGAAGTGGGGCTCACCAAGTCAACTGAAAAGATGATGCGGCACCAGCTGCGACCAACACTTCCTGGTATAGAAACATCTACATCCATTAAAGACGTAGCGCCCCGACAAAAGGGACGTTAGTGCCATCGAATAGCACTAGTACGTATGAAAAAACTTTACTCTAAGCAAAATCAAACATATACAAGTAGAAGACAGTCATGGAAACCAAACAATGATGCACCAAAATACAGAGAACACAAGTGAGAGTTTCATAGTTTCTTATTTCATCTTTTCGTCCTTTTGATTTATAGTCTCTTAGTGTCAAGTGCCGCAATTCTTAATGCCACCGTGGGGTTATTAACACGGAGTCCGGTCTCGGCCCGACCGGCTAAGCCATCCAAAATGAGACATATCCATATTCATAATAATATTCCGGAACCTAATATAAATGCCACCATGTGTACAGTATGGCGTCCGATCTCGGACCGATCGGCTAAGCCATCTCACTTGGGACATAACCTCTTTCAGTTATTCCTTAGTTCACATTTCTTTCCACTTTCCCATTACATGGAACCACACGCCTCTTTATTAGCTTATTTCTTGGCACTTGAATACATTGTTACAATTCAATATTCAGGTCTTCCCCTTATTTATTCATTCATATAATATTATCCTTCATGTTGATAAGTTCCAACATATGATGAATTGTGCACATAATAGGATGAGAACAAACAATCATGATTCACAACTTCAAGCAACATGGTAAAATGATAAACAACTAAGACAACTAGGGAACATAATCTTTCACCTCAGCACATTAGAACAAACAATTCAAGTATGATCAAGCAAGGAACTCATATCAAATGCACGAACTCTAACGACATGATTCTACAAAGATTAAAGTTAGCCATACATACCTTGTTTAAGCTTTTCTTAAGTTACTACAACGTTCCGAAAATTCTAGCAATCCCAATCTACTTTGAGACATAACAAAATTGAACACAATTTAGGAAGGTATTCATAGTTTCAACTCTTTTGAGCATTTTATCAAATACTAGTTGTGCATCTTGATTTCAAATCTCTTTTACAAGATTTTCTTCATTTCCCAACCCAATCTTTATTTATTTATGTTTAAAAAACTTCCCACAAACCTAATTGGTAAATGCATATATACATAATAGTATTACACCCAAGAATTATACCTCAATACCCCATCTTGTATCCCAAACTCGAAATTAAAGTCTAATGTATAGAATCCTACCTCCTAGATGAAGAACTTGTGATTGGGTTCTTTGATTCTTGATGGTTGATGCAAGGTTGGATGATTGAATGTTGGGTTCCTCCTTATCTCTCTAAAATGCTCTCAACTCTCTCTAAAATCAGCAGAAAAATGACCCCAAATGAAGCCCCAAAGACTATATATTAAAATGGGGTCGGGTTATGAAAATAGGAAGATTTACCCTCCGAATGCGAGTTTGCGATCGCATAATGGACCGCTAAATGGGTATGCTAGCCGCAAACGTGTCGCAAAGCGCGGTGCCCAAAATTGGACTACACTGGTCCAGTTTGCGACTTGATTTGCGATCGCAAATCAAGTATGCGGACCGCATAATGGTTTTTGCGATCGCATATCTGACACAAAATCGCATTTTTCCAGCCCTTGGTAATTTGATCATAACTTTATGTAGGAATGTCCAAATGATGAACGGTTTGAAGAGTTGGAAACTAGACTCAAAGACCTTTCATTTAATAGGTTATTCACAATATAAAACCTTATATATATTTAGATGTGCTTGTTCAAATTATGGACTAGTGCAAGTACCTTTGGAATCTTAGCCTATTATGAACTTTGTCCAATTTTTCCTTAGACTTAGGCCTTTACTTGGACCCCAAATTACTTACCACAAGACATATACACATATTTACCAAGTCCAATTGATGTACACCATGTTAATAGCACATAAAATATTATAATAAGCCTACGTGGCACCACGATATCCTAGTTTACTTAGCGAAATTTTCTAGGGCCTTACATTCTCCCCCCAGGATCATTCATCCTCGAATGAGGAGTAGAGTCCGACCTAAACTCTTAACATAATAAATCTCTTTCTAACCTACCTCAAGTCTTTAAATTTTGACTAACTCCCAAATTTTTTAGAAATTTCGGCAGAGTCTCCTTTGTAACTAGGCCTATCCACCTGTCAGAAAACCACCAAAACCATCCTAACAACACTTCCACAACGAGACAAAGCACCACAATGTATATATCGACAATACCAGTTTTACCATTACAAGCACTATATTATCATAAGGATACTTGGACATGAACCGCACATTTCTAAGTCATAATACCTAAAAGGTATCTTTCAAGTCAAAGCTTTTTGATATACAATCAAGCAAAAATATTTCCCTTCCACGATACTTTCGGCCTTCAAGGTGGCCTCCTAGATTTACAAGCTTTTCCATAACACATTCATAGAAGCAATTACCACCCCCAAACTTACCTAACAAGGATGAAAAGTAGATATCTCGCATAAGCTAACTATCCATTAACTTCACCTTCAATAATTTACACCTGAATGATACACAATTTATCTCCACCTGCCTTCTTAGACATAGGCTTATGAAAACACAAATTCATGAGGAACAATTATGGGGAAACATCGTACTCCTAGTGCGACCTAATGAGAAATGCGCTTACGTACCCTTCATTATCAATTCTTATAACACCTGTAGGGGAAATTTTGAGAATAACCTGCTCACCATCCAAAACTCTAAATCTCTAGGCGAACACTCACATTAAACCCTTGATGATCTTCAACAATTACTCTAAGATGTGTTATCATAAATTGACCATAAAATTACCTATCAAATATATATGTGATCACCCTGGGAAGCTTCCTCTTTTACTTGTCTGAACTTACAATACCCAATGGATCTAATACAATGAGGAACAATAGAGTTCAAGATCAGGCTGGAGTTATTCAGGAATCCATTAATGTGCTGAGCAGAGCATTTCATGAGGTTATATGCTAAGAGACAC